>JAGXJF010002466.1:0-67893 GCA_019208055.1 Stipa capillata
ATTCACGGCTAGCATGCTCTGTCTTGCTCCTTGTTTTTTATATACATTAGCATGTTAGATTTTCCCTTCTGATAATGATTAGCATGCTGAATCTTACTTTCACATTATGTTGCATTTATGGTATATGCAAAACCATAGCCATAATCCTATCAAGCCTCTCTTTACTCATCTTGACATCTTGCTATCTCATTGGATTCCAAGTCATTGTAATGCTGCTTCCCTATCTAATTATTTTTCTTTGAATTTCGATCTTTTGTATGGAATTATTGTTGTATGGTTATTTATTGCTTTTGGTGCCTTGCCAACGTTACGACGAGTAGGGAGTGACGAGGTTGGGATAAGACAAGCTCCCAAAGATGAAGAACCCAAAGGAACCGTCAACGAGACATGCCCCCCGTTGTTGACCTATATTTATTAAAATCATTATATGTTTATGATTTACAAATGTGCATGTTGTTTTATTAAAAATTTTATTGGTCATTACCAAAACTAGCGGTTAACCTTGTTACCTAGTTTTGATCTTAGAGTTGACGTTTATTTAGTATAGAGTTAATAATGCTTAGCCATGCAAAGTAGTACTTTTTGATATTTCTCCTGCGAGGAATATTTCATGCTTTGAATCTTTATTACTTTGTTGATATCTGTGAATTGTTGAGCATTACCCAGTTGTAGCTCTACCTAAACTCTACTATAAGGTGTGGCATCGTTATCACATCTTTTAAGGACCGATAACATGTTTGACTGATAATTATGAATAAGTGCAAAGCATGCTATGTGGCTCTGGCTTAGTTTTGTAAATAATATATGCTTGATGGCATTGCTGTACCCCGCAAATGGGGTGTGGGGTTAGACACGACCTCAACACTAACTGGGGGTCTGGATTGTGAGGGTGTACTCCATTTGTACCAAAATCTAATGGGCATGTTTGTATTCAGGTATGACCTATTGAAATATTTCATCATGATCTCTCTACCAGTACACTTATGGGTGTGTACTACACTGGCGATAGCTAGTCGGAAACAAGACGAGATTGTGTCTTGTGGGTAAACTAATTAATTACCCGTGTCCACGGTAACGGACAACACAATAATCCAATCATGCCAAACAACCTGTCTTCTTTTCTTCTCAACTTCATTTCCCTCTAAGTATAGGTGTCAGAACCTATTGCTCAGCTAAGGGGTTAGACCCTACTCAATTAATAATTGTTGCCAGAACGGATTAAGGCCTAGACCTTACTCGACATGTGTTTGTGTTTAGAACCTTCAGCGTTATACGCTTGATAAAGAGTTTTTAAATCTTAAAACTGCCTTTGAACCTAAGAAAGTACTTCAATTCTTAAAATGCTTTTACGCAAAACAAGCTAGCAAGCTCTCCATGTCTAAAGCTTGCATGTAGCATTAGGTTTCTCTAAAGAGGGGCATGCTAGGTATGTCAAGTACTCATTGAGCATGTTTGTTTTTGGACATGTTCAGATATTCATGACGATGAAGCTAAAGACTATGGAGATTATTATTATGATGATGTTGAGGAATAGAGTTACGCTAGACTTCATCGATTGCCTGTGGCTGTGATGAAGATCCCTATACTATCTTTATATTTTTTCCGTTGTGTTTCTGAATCGTAAAGGACATAAGTCCTAGTTATCATATTAGCCCCACGGCTTACTATATGGCCATTTTTCTTGTAATAAACTACGTGATGTGCATTATGTTATCAATTCAACTATGTTTCATCAGCATGTCATAGGACTAATAAGGAATACGTAGGGGGTCTGGGAGTTACTCTCAGGTCCTCACATGCCCACGGAAGATAATCATCATGGATGGTCATGTGGTAATGAACTATAACAACACGCACATACACCTTACCCCGGACAAAAAATGTGAGGATGCAAAGTTTTTTCGTCAGGTAGTAGACTGAGCGAGTGTATTAAGATATACAAGATATACCCGCTCACAAGTCAACATATGGAGACACAGCTTATGCCCCCACTCTAATTAAATGACAACACATGACATACCATATCATGCGCGACCTCATGACCCCGCGGTCCCTGGGTTTTTTTGTTGGGGTACACAGTACATCATACTGTTCACCTATTACGTACAAGAAGCATAGGATACAAATAGCAACGACCTGCCATGCACTCCACAAGTGGGAGTGGCACATAGTATTTGTGACAAATGCATGCAAAGCATTGTCATCCACGGAACCACGTCCTGGATGACGCAAAGCACTTGTGGCATAGGCTAGCAAAGATAGCCCACCTCCTTCCTCGGCAAAGCTCTTAGTCTCGAATACGCGGCACACCCCCTCAAGGGCACGGCCCAAAGCACAATGTTTGAATGACTCTAGACAGGAGGTTAGGTCTCACGTGCCTAGCTAACATCTTATGCCTTAACCCAAGGCTCTGCAACAAGTGCGATAAAGATCAAGATAACCCCAAAAAGACACAGCGGAAATAAAACATCCAAGTCTCACAAAAAGTAACTAATGATAAACATGAGTTGCACATGGTAGCTCCTCAAGAAAGTAGTGCCATGTAGTCCAGAAAGAAAAATAAACATCGACGCAGATACAAAGTAACAACAAACACAATGGTCATAGTGTCTAAAGACTACATATAATCAAAAGTCACATGAGCATGTCTAAAACATGCCTGATGGGGAACAAAACTAGAGATCTATGGTAAGATGGACTTATACCTTGTCCCTATTGGTGTCGTCATCAGTGTATCAGCCCGCTTGTACTCCTAGAGAGCCTTCACGTACTACATCCTTGCCTCGCGCCATTTCCACACTTGTGACATGAAGACCCGGAGTCAAGCTCGATCTCCTCATGAGAAACACTAAGATCCTCGTCGCTTGGAGGCTCATAGCCCTCAGTGGCTAGACCATCCCAAGCATTACACTTAGCCAACTGCATGCAACATAATGCCAACTCTGTAGCCACCTAGGCACAAGTCTGGAGAGGAAAAGAGAGGTTAGTAAGTGTTACAACAATTTAAGCGCTAAATGCATATAGAAGGAAGTCGGCAAATGGAAAAAACTTGACCAAAGAGAGGAGTGCCATCGCAAACAACATCACAAGCAGAGGCCGCCCAGGACATCCTCCCAAGCACCTTGTGTCCGGTGAGATTGACGGTGAACAGTTCTGGACTACAACCCAACATCTCCCCAAGATCACCAACAACATTGCACAAGGACTTGGCAAAGAGAAGGATGTCCCGCGAGCACGCAGCCTACTTCGCTCACGAGCGGTCAGTTCTGCCACATGAGTGTGTGCTGTCGCCAAGTTAGCATGAAGGCTCCTCACTGTCTTCTCCAAGATAGCGAGCTTCTGAATGAGCTCTGCAATTTTGTCACCGTCCTTCACAGCCTTCTTCTCCACCTCCTTAAGGCAGGCCTCCTTCTTAAACACCACCTGCAGGCCATCAGATTCTGACCCAGACTCGTCATTGCTCTTCATATACCTAAGAAAAGAGAATAGAAATGGTTCCATTTCTTTCTATATGAAGTTCGATGATTTCATTTGTGTTCATGTTGGCGATGTGGTCTGATGACACCTCGTTGACAGGGTTAACCAGCCTTCCTCAGACAATATGTGACAAGAAGCTCATTTCGGCGGCTCTTCCTGGCCCCAGCATGGGCATCCTCGAAGATAGAGGGGCTAACCATGTCGGCACTAGCCACCCAAAAGCCTCAAATGCCCTGTTTCGGCGTCCTCCATGAATGGTCCTCGCAATCGAGCCGGCCTCCATGTTATGCAGCTTGCCTAGCAGTCGAATTGTGGTAGCCTCGACATCTAGCATCTCAAGTTATACATCACGGCACAAAAGATGCAGGACAATGAAAGTTAGGGAGCGCAAGTAGAAAACGAGAAAAAAGTGCCATAGCGTAGGAAGAATGGAGCATACCTTCGGTGGGCTGGCAGCCCCTAAGGTGACAGTGCGATGTGAGAGTCCTGCTTGCAGAGGCGTGAGGTCCAACTGCCAACCTATGTCAAGCGGAGTGATGGCAAGTGCAGTGTACTCCTCCACGAAGTCTAGTGTGCACAGCTCTTTGGCCATGCAAGCTAGCACCGAGGAACACACCTTGTCTCCTATAGTGAGTCGCGAAGATAAACCCCCTCACGTGCCTGTTGGCCAAGTCACCGACTTTGTTAGAGAAGTATGCGCTCTTCCAGTCCTCCCACTCCTTTGTAGAAGAGACCGGGAATGCAGCACTCCTGCCACGATGAAACCTGAAGCTCATGATCCCATACCATGAGTAAAGGCCATCCCCGATCGGCGTAGGGAACAAGTGCGGTTTGAAGAACCACGTGAAGGATGTCGCGGTACCCTTCAGCCACATCATCCGCAGTGCCGACTTGAATGTTGAGAGCTTCATGAAGGCATTCGGTTAGAGGTCTGAGATCTCAAGATCGTGGTATGCCAACACCTTGTTGAAAAAGCTGTTGGCAGGAAAGCTTGACCCAGCAACAAACTGATTTGCCAACACGACGATACGCCAATCGCCTATCTTGGCTACCGTTTTACCCGGCGATGGGTCTCGGCTCCATTTGGACCCACGTCCAGTGAAATGTGCCCTTCTGCGACCAAGTCATCAGTTGTTTCTTGCGTGAGATGGTCAAGTAACGGAGGAAGCAGGAGAAGTTGGCTTGACAGTCCTTCTTTCAGTTTAGCACGACGCGGGAGGACGTGATTGGGGAATAAAAGGGACATTATTAACAAATGCAAAAAATCATACTTCCAAACAGAAGCTTACTAAGGATCAGAGAATATAAGTCAAACCAAACATAACCCAGTATAGAAGCAACATAGCTAATATGAGAGAAATGTTAATTGGGAAGAATGACAAACGGGAATAAAGTAAACTACCATTGAAACATAAATCAAACAACTACGCTTTTTGTAATTCTAGCATGGCACTAGTTCATTTCATGGTTGTTCAAGTAGTGTAGAAGTTCGGACATGTATTTAGTGCCCTTTTCCTGAAACAAGAACACATAGAAGGAAAAAAACAAATGCATCATATAAGATTGGAACTGATACGGATGAAGCCAATATTTGCTAACAAGCAAAATATCAACATGTAGAGTAGACATTTCCCAGTCATACGGTTCAATAAACTTCATAGATAAAGAGACAGAGAGATGTTGAAATTCTTGCTTCAGACAATCCAAAAAGTGCATTTGCCAGCTAGAAAATTTAGGAACATTCCCGATGACACTTATTGAAATGCATTGCTAAGCCTTGTGACAATCTTGTTACCGACAGAAAACTAGTGAAGACCGGGATCCAGTGAACTCTCATATGAATAACAGGGATCAAATCGTCAATGTGTTTGTGGAATACATTTATAGAATAAACTAAAGAATGATCCCCACGGAGTAGAGGTAAGAATACTTGCATCAAAGTCCTAAGTAAGAAGATATAATAAAAGTGATATACCATGATATCGAAAAACATATTGTTTTAATATCCATGAAATCATCATCCCCGATCCAGTCCTTGAGTAATAACTCTATTAGGGCTCTTTTGTACAATGTCCTATGAGTAACATGTTCTCCTCATAGTTAATGAGATCCTCTACAGAAAACTTGAAATAATTAGATACAAAAGCAAACAAAAATATACAATAAAAGAGAAACGGCATGAACTTATAAAAAACATTCTTATTGCCAAATTGCGAGATAAGATCACATTCATCACAGCATATATTTTCAATGAAATGTTCAAGCTTAATCGCATAGCTATGAATAGTTTTCAATAGACTGTAAAGTAGATAAACAATAATTCAAGAAGACAATATACACAAAACTAATGTAAACAAATTGATTATACGTAGCATATATATATCTCATGTTCCTCTCCATGTAGTACTATACTTGCATCCGTAAGTTGCTGGGAAACTTCCCAATCCTGTGTTATTGGCTCTATGCCATCTATGCCATCAACAGACTGCAAGCTCAGTTTCAGGTGGTTTAGGCTATATTTTGACCATATAAAAAATATAATGAACATTTTCATACAAAAGCAAACAAAATAGAAATAATAAATCAAAAGGAAATATAACATACTTGTTCATGTTGATTTCCAAAGCTGAATCCTTTATAGGTTATAGTGTAGGAATAGGATCAACTAAATCCACATCAACAAACCTTGGAACCTTAGACAGAAATGTGACATCATCTTGAATGGAAGCAACATGGGTGGATGACTTTGGAACATCTTTAATAATATCAGGGAATAGCTGAAGAGAACATATAGGAGATGTCAATATTTGTTGTTTTGTGTTACGATCAGCCAATGAAATAGATGGGCTTGTTTCATAAGCAGCAGACACATTTATTGATTTACTAGAATATGGGACATTTTGAGGAAGTATATCATGTATCACCTCTGCAAACCTAGAATGTGCAATACTAATGTCTTGTTTTGCAATTTGAATGTCCAGCAATGATCTACCGACACACCTATCATAGTTATCAATAGCATCTAAAAACAAGGCGAGAGTTCGAGAAGCTAAGAGATTCTACAGAATGATCAAGATGAGCAAATAGTGAAGGGAACTCAAAAGAATCCCGGTTACACATGCATTGGAACTTCATCCAATTAATAATCATTGTTAACCCCATCATGACAATAACACATCGCCTCAATAGAAACCAACTATTATATAACGACATAAAGCACAAAACATTAATGGGATGTGATTAAACAAAATAAACATGAAAAAAATAAAGACAATAGGAGTGATAAATGATTAGCAAGTATGCTTCTAAATTTGATGACACCGGTAGTGGTTGTGATATTGTCAGCCTCGAACAGCTTGGAAAGCAGGAAATTATTGTAATAAGAAACACGTGGAGTATCAAATGGATCGAGACAATGCTTGTGCATAATATTGTCAACAAAGAAAACCTATAGAAACAATTTGTAGGAGAAATAATAATAAAAAAAAATGTTCTAAAAAAGGGTATTCAGAACCAAGCTAAGAAAATGTGTATAAGTATGTTAATTACAATAAGGAATAAGGCACACCCACTAATAGATTTCGTGTCATTGTAACCAACCAAGCTACTCCAGGTACGGACCGCATCCCTCATATCATCAACAACAACTTGGCACCAAGCAATGGTAGAAAAAAACTTCCATATTTGATGTAAGCCACGCCTCCTTGCATGTGACATATGGTGAAGTTCCAGGGAAGATAATTATACTAAAAATAATAAGAAAGAAGCATCTAATGCTCAAAGCGTCAGTGTCCCATCATGACCCTATCAACAAGGGTCTCATGAAAAAGCTTCCGAGAACTAGGAACATCAAGATCTGCCTTTAATTTCACAAGTTCAACAGATTGAGCAGCAATGCACAAAGATTGTACACGTATGCCACCATATGGAATGCCTAAGACACAATGAACAGCATGTGTTGTTGTTATTCGTAAGCGACGGCTACTGCAACAACCGAGAATCATAGTTTCACGATCTATCTTATCCACATCAACCAGCATATTACGTCTCGTCTAATGATACCTTTGACTTATTATTCAGAATACTATAGAAACCAAGATTCACAATCGCTTTCCGCTATTTTGGATTTAGTATGCACATTAGAGAAACGAAATTATCAGCCATATATCTAACGGTAGGCGAATGGCTCGAGATTGAATTCATTGTGTTCATGTTCTGCGAAGAAGATGAACGAAAGGGATAGATTTATTGAATTGCTAGATCACAAAAAAATTAACACAATAGATGAGAAATTACGTGTAAAAAATATCCATACACGAAAAAAGAAATTCTCTGCATGCACCTGGTCATTGAAGATACTAGATACGGCCCATATGAAGCACATAACGGGAGGAGAAATTACCACAGAAAGAAGAGAATATTCAAATGAAAATGTATAAAGACAATTATCGCAAGATCTATTTTGCTTACAAAACAGAAATTCTCAGCAATACAGCTTGAACGAAAAATGAACAGACAATCAGTACAACACAGATACCTATTTGAAGGCACTTGACCAAAGATGGCATTTAGCCTAAATGCCACCAAATAAATGATCCACGACACTTATTATGATTTCAATTTCGTGGCACTTAAAAATGCTGGCACAAAAATGTGCCACCTTATGTTAAATTTCAGCACAAATAAGTGTCGGCATACGTTTTGACTAACCAGGGCATATATATGTGCCATGTGAAATCTATCGCGGCACTTAGGATGTGCCAGTCTATTAGATAAATTGCGGCACATAACATGTGCCAGCATTAATCTTATGGCGGCACTTACAAAGTGCCGGATAAAAGTTAAACCAACCACGGCACTTATAAGCGCCAGTGATCCCCAAATGCCAGCTTAGATTGACTTTAGACACGCGCGCGGGAGCTAGACCATGTCTGGCGGGCGTCTAGTCCCTGACCCCTCACTCACAACTTCTCTTCCCCGACTCCCTTCTCCTCTCCTCTGGCAACTCCACCACCGCCCCTTTCTCCTCACGATCGATCCCGGCCGCTCCCGCCGACAATCGGCGCTGCCAAGGGGTCCTGCTCTGACTCCGCCACCACCACCGCTCTTGATTCCACCCCGATGCCCTTCATCGTCGTGCTTGACCGCGCCGCTAGGGTTAAGCCTAGCGGGTTCCGTTCATCCCTGGAGCTCGGGCGAGGTGCCGGCGGTCGGTTTCTTCTCAGGTGGCTTGGCCTCATGGACAATGCCTCACCTCCGACCGAACCTCTTCTCTTCCGGCTACTTCACCTTTTTCTTCACCGCCGCCCCTCCTCACACACCTAGCGCCTCCGTCTTCACCTTTTTTGCTGCCACCGCCCCTCCACACCCGCCCCAGTGCCGCCGCTCCCTCACCTCACCTCGCCCCCTTCCTCATCTCACCAGCGCCTCTCCCTCACCTCGCCATCACCACCCGCAATTGTCCCGTTGCCAGCGTCCTCCCTCACCTTGCTACCCATCTGCCCCCACCTCCCCCAAAAGCACTAATCACCGGCACCGAGGGCGAGGTCCCCTACACGGAGGACCAGTCCATCGGCGTCATCGCTAACGGCCTCAACAAGAACAGCAAGCCCCAAAAGCTTAAGCTCTACTCCATCACCTGCAGCGCCCTCGGCGACTTCGGCGACTCCTAGACCGTACGTCAGCTCATCTCTACCTCTAGTCCTCCACTACATTAATTTAACTTTGCTCATTTTAATTGTAGCATCTATATATTCACTAGTGCCCTGTGATTTTTTGATCTGTAGGTTTCACTTTTTTACACCGATGATCAGGGAGGAGCTAGGGTAGGGAGTCTGCTCAAATTTCTTACGTAAGTTCCACTTGTCTTCCTCCTCCCAAGATGACAATTATGCATTATCAAATTCTAAAGAATATGCTGGTATTTAGAGTTCAGATTGATCTAGTATAACTAATTTGCTAGCAGCACAAATATGGACAAGAAATGGATGCATTTACCTAGGCACACAGTTGAGTACCAAAATGGTGTGAAGAAATTTATGGAGTTCGCCTTTTCAACCTCAGTGATAGCTGAAACAATCCGTTGTCCTTACAACAGTTGTGCAAATTTGTATTGGTTAGATAAGAAAACTGTGTATGATCACTTGATCTGCAAGGGCTTTCTGATAGGATATAGTGAATGGATGTTTCATGGTGAGGCTTTGTGTTCTCAGCTTGATGATAGTTCAAATCCACAAGTGCCAAATGATCAGGATGACGACATAGATGCTATGCTTAGGGATGGACATGGGTTTGTGGATCAGAACACTAGAGATGCGAATTGTTGTGATGACGAGAGGGAGTTAGAAGTCGACACAAAAACATATTATAGGTTGGCCAATGAAGCTAGGCAAGAGCTATACCTAGGTTGTGAGAGGTTCTCAAAGCTGCAATTCATTATTAGACTCCTGAACATAAAAAATTTATGGGGAGTAAGTAATGCATGCTTTGATGAACTTCTTGTACTTGTGAAGGAAGCACTTCCTGAAGGTGAAAAATTGCCCAATAGCTATTACGAGGCCAGCAAATTTGTTAAAGATGTTGGTCTTGGATATGTTAACATCGATGCTTGCATAAATGATTACATATTATATAGGAAAGAGTATGCCAATGCCACCTCATGCCCAACTTGTGGCACTTCTAGGTGGAAGTCTGAAAATGTTGGTCTTGGTGGAAAGCATTTGCATAAAGTAGCTGCAAAAGTTGTTCGACATTTTCCACTCAAAAGAAGGCTACAAAAAATATTTATGTCTCCAAAGATGGCATCTAGCGCGAGATGGCATAGCGAAGGGCATACACAGGATGGCTTGTTGAGGCATCCTGCAGATGCCACTTTATGGAAAAACTTTGACATTATGCATCCTCAGTTTGGTTCTAAATGTCGTAATATTAGAATGGTTTTGGCAACAGATGGTTTCAATCCATTCGAAAACTGTAGTGTCTCTCAGAGCATGTGGCCAGTTATTTTGATCCCATACAATTTTCCACCATGAATATGCATGAAGCCATCAAATTTTATTTTGTCCTTACTAATCCCTAGACCAAAATCCCCCGGGAATAACATAGATGTTTATTTCCAGCTATTAGTAGAAGAACTTGATGACTTGTTTGGTAGAGGTGTAAGGACCCCAGAATGGTTCACTTTACGTGCTACACTTCTAGGGACTATTTGTGATTACCCAGGTAATGCATACGCATCTGGAAGAAAAATTAATAGAGATAAAGGATGTTCTACTTGCTACTCTGGAACTTGTTCCTCGCAATTGAAACATGGACACAAGGCATGTTACATGGGGCACCATAGGTTCCTACCTTCGAATCACAAGTTTAGGCATGAAGCAAAGGCATTTGATGGGGCCAAAGAGTTGAGAGAAGCTCCTACCCCAATTTCTGGATATGACGTGGATGAGCAAACCAAGAATCTAAACATAGTCTTTCGAAAGCTAGAGGAGAAGAAACGTGCAAAGGGAGGAAGGAAACGATGACGTGAGGATGAGGAGGCACAACCCATGTGGCACAAGAGATCTTGTTTCTTCCAGCTACCTTATTGGAAGATTCTTTTAATACAACATAATCTTGACGCAATGCATATTGAGAAAAATGTGTTTGACAACATTGTAAACACCCTTTTAGAGGTAATGAAAAAGTCAAAGGATGGTCTAAGTGCTCGACTTGATCTGCAAAAGATGGGCATAAGGCCAGACCTCCATCCAGTTCAAAAAGGAAACAAGACTCATTTACCACCAGCAATCTTCACGATGAACATAAAAGAGAAAAAGATGTTTTGTCAAGTGTTAAAGGATGTTAGGTTTCCAGATGGCTATGCATCTAGTTTACACAGCTAGGTGCTTGTTGATCAACGGAAGCTAGTTGGTCTTAAGAGTCATGACTGCCATGTTATAATGCAAGACTTGTTCCCACTAGCCATAAGAAGAATTTTGCCGCCAAAGGTTTGCATAGCTTTGATTAGTTTGAGCAACTTTTTCAAGCAAATATACTCTAAAGTTATTAGTGTCATTGAGATGGAAAAGTTGGAATTTGAGATTGCTAAGACACTTTGTCTCCTTGAGGAGATTTTTCCACCTTCCTTCTTTGATGTCATGGTTCATTTGTGCGTCCATCTTCCAACTGAAGCTAGGCTAGTTGGACCAGTACAATACCGAAGTATCACTACTGCAGAAAGGGCCTTTACTGACGGGCAGTAAATCCCCTCTACTGACGGACCGGGTGCCCGTCAGCCTGGGAATGTCAGTGGAGGGGCGCCCTCCACTGACGGGCGGGCCGCCCGTCAGTAGTGTACGTGACTACTAACGGGCCCCACTTGCCCGTCAACAGAAACCCCTCCAGGGCTCGCCCTGGGTATCACCACTGACGGGCCACTTTTAGTGCCCGTCAGTGGTTTCCAGTTCACTGACGGGCATATTATAAAGGCCCGTCAGTAGTGTGGCCATTGTGCAGTTGTATACAGCACAAACAAATTTCACAAATATATTCAACACATAGTCAAAGCTCATAATCACATAACACATTCATAATCACATAACACTTCACATAAACATTGATCACAAGTATGAAAGAACACAAGTATGTTTGACGAGTGACATAATAAAGTTGTTAAGTGTAGAAAGAACATAGTGGCAACTATTCGTCAATTTCAGAAACAATGAATCTATCGATGCCCGCTTAAGTTTGGCTTCGAAAATTGGGGGCCGGCGTAGAATTCACCCATTGGATTGATGACTTCAAGGTTGATGACTTTGGTGAAGATTCTTTGGATGCGGGCAAAGTCCTGACACCAGTCGTATAAGTGACTTCCCAGCTCACACCAAGCCTTCAGTTCTTTCATATCTTTCCAATACTTGTTCTTTGACCGGATCCAGTAGTCCATATGGGCACAGGTGTAGTACCCACATGTCACGCTATTTTTTGGCTGAATTTTGGAAGGGAAGGTGTAATGGTGTACCATTCTTGTCGCTTTTGAAGGTATTTTACTATGTCCCGTGAACTTGGCTTTGAAAAAAGCTGTATCCAAAATATTAGTGATATTGCTGAAGTCTGATCTCTTGGTCTCGTCGGAGTCAAGGTAAAATGCCTTGGCCCAGCATGGAATGATCACAATGAGGACCCAGTGGTCGCTGCGTAAATGTGAATAAATGGACGTAAGCAGGCGGAGATACGTGCGTAAAAAACAAAAAAATTCCCACGGTGCTAAGTTAAAGGACTTACGGAGGGTTGTAGGGGGCTAGTAGGTAGTTCTTGTCCTTATGAACGATGAATGCATGCGTAAGGTATTCTTCCAGAAAGACTCGACCATCCGGGGTCGTAGCATAGCCTTCGTTCATGCATATCAGATCGATTATTCCAATATTAGAGTCGCGTAGAGAGCCCATAGCCTGACCATCGTGGTGTCGAGCCTATAGAGGTTGTACATGTTGAAGAGGTCTTCAAAGTTGATGTCGAAGGTGTTCTGGTCGTTCTCCATGAAGAAATTGTAATCTCTTGGCACCTTGACCTTCCAATATTGGCAAAATGTTTGCGGATCTCTGGACATCTTTAGGTAATCTTCATGTAGCGCCTTCATGTCCTCCGAAAGATTGTCCAACTCATCCTGCGGGAGCAAGTCTTGACCTGGATAGAAAACCTCTCGCCAGAGACCCATGCTCCGTGTAGATAATTTGGATCATGATGCTGAGAAGGATAAGTATTTCTTCATCTGCTTTTGCTCCTTTCTTTCCTTCTCGCCGGTACCGGCCCGTCTCTTTTTGCTTTTCTTCCTCCTGTGTAGCGGCTCAGGACTCTTGCCTGCCGCCATCGCTGCTTCCAGTGTTCCAGCTAGTGTGGTGGGAGAGATAATCTTCCCTCTGGGTTGATCCAGCCGGTCGCCTTGAGCCTTGGAGCACCTTTCCGGTGGATCATTGTTGGGTTCCTCCGGCGCCTCCGGGGACTACAAAACCGGCTCCATGTACTAGTACCCGACAAGATGGTCTTCCAGGTCTTTAAACAACAAAGTTGTTTGGCTGAGGCTCAACGGAGATCGTCCGACTGATGGAGAGGGGTTGCCAGATGAGGGGGCCGTGCGAGGAGAGGGTCCGTGTGAGGAGAGGCCGCCATAGATAAAATAATTTGGCTCTTCGGCCACTGGATGAAGTAGTTCTTGCACTGCCCTAGCTTGGTCAGTTCCGCTTCAGGGGGGACAGGGACTAACACATCACTGTAGTCGTTGAGGACGAGGTCTACCTGCACCTTTGCATGTTGCTCCCGCATAGGTACACAGTGCATGATTGCCCCCTCCGGTGTTGGGAAAACTTGGCCGTGTGCAACCTTGACCTTCATGCTAGGAATTTGCATCGTGAGTATGCATCTAGTGGCTTCCTGCGAAATAGAGGATAGATGTGTCATCCTCATTGGAGTCAGGACAATCAAATCATGATTTACTATAATGACTCATTTAGCGGACAAAACTTACGGTGATGTTGTCGACGGGATTCAGCGAGTCAGGGCGGCCGTCCGAGGCGGATGCGCAGCTACTCTTCGGCAACATAGCCTGGATGATGCTACCTTCCGGTTATGACTTGTTACGAACGTAGCGCTTCACAACCCCATTGTAATATTCCAAGGGGTACATGTTGTGTAGGAACACGAGACCTAGGTCCAGTATCTCCGGGACGATATGGATCATGAGATGTACCATGATATCGAAGAATGTTGGAGAGAAGTACATCTCAATTTCACATAGTACGACAATGATCTCCTCCTACAGTTTATGGCAACGCGTAACCGAGATCAACTTCTGAGATATCGTGTTGAAAAAGTTACAAAGATTCAAGATTGTCTTGCGGACCTCTGGCTCCATGAGACCTTTAATTGCAACAGGAAGTATCTGTGTGATCATCACATGACAATCATGAGACTTCGTACCAATTACTCAGCGAGTCTTCATGTCAACTATTCTCCCGATGTTTGCCGAGTAACCGGAAGAAATTTTGACATCTTGGAGGCACTCCAAAAAGTTAACGATTTGTTTTTTGCTCAGAGTGTAACAAGCAGCGGGACAGTTCGTCTGGATTCTAACTGCACATGTGCCCAACTTGGTCGTTTGCTTGGTTGCCCACAGCTTCTTTCTTATATCCAAGAATTCCATGTCAGCTCGTGCCTTCGGTCCATCTTTTGTCTTGTCTAACATGTTGAGCAGGATATCAAGCAAACTGTCGCACATATTTTTTTCAACATGCATGACATCTATGCTATGACGTGTGCTTAGGAATCTCCAGTAAGGCAAATCCCAAAATATGGATTTCCTTTTCTAGACGTCGTCCTGCATGGGAACAGGTGGTTGTGTCTTACCCGGTGTAACAGGGGGCATCGTGTTCACGATGTCATAGATTTCTACCCCGGTCTTCTCCCGGGGTGCCGAACGGATCTCAACAGTATTATCAAACAATTTCTTCTTTTGCCTCCATGGGTCATTCTGTTTCAGCCACCTTCGATGGCCCATGAACACGATTTTTTTAGATCCCTTTAAGTGTAAACTTGTTGTAAACTCCAAACACTTAACACATCCTTTATATCCATGAACACACTGGCAAGATTGATATCCGAACGCGGGATAGTCTTGGACCGTCGTGAACAACAGCGCTTTCAGATTGAAATATTCTTCTTGGTAAGCGTCCCAGACATGGGCCCCTGGTTCCCATAGTGTAGCTGTTGGAAATATGCCCTAAAGGCAATAATAAAGTTGTTATTATTCTATTTTCATGTTCATGATTAAGTTTATGTTCTATGCTAGAATTGCATTGGTTCTTGAATATGAGATTCAGAGAAAAACCTAATTGCATGTGTGGAATAATAAACACCATTCAGATCCCTAGTCAGGCCTCTAGACTAGCTCATGTATTGTTGATGATCTTGTTTTCCTGATCATGGGCATTGTTAATGTAACAAGGATGCCGGCAATAATGGGAACACATTGTTAGGGTAACAATGGTGTTGGATAGACCCCCTTATGAGATACTGCGAGATCACTTCGTCAATATGTTCTCAGTATCTTCTCATTATGTGTTAACGTTTACTTGCGTCCTTAGACCATGAGAATATCGTAGACCCGGATACCGGATGGTTGCTTTGGGGTCATCAAACGTTACTCCGTAACTGGATAATTATAAAGGTGACTTTCAGGTACACCAGAAAGTATATCGTGGTTCTAGATATGTCAAGACTGGGATTTACCCATCCGGCGATGGAGAGATACACTCTGGGCCTATTCGGTATTACGGTGTCCAGCATCACCTGGCCAGGTATTGTGACTAAAAGGTTAGTCACGGGGATACCAAAATACGGAAACGAGAAAAGAGTACAAATCGGTAACGAGGATAACTAGGTATGGTGATCAAGGAGTTGATCACAGGGATACCGTCAAAGTCTCGCCTCGGGTTGTGTAACGTATCGTGAGGCAAAAGGAATGCTACGATTTATGGAGAACGAGAGAGAAGGGTTTCAAAAGTATTTCGGATGATCTCGAAAGTGTTCCGGGAGGTCCCGGATGGTTCCGGTGATGTCCGGAAGTGTTCTGGAAAGTTCTAGAAGAATCTAGAAGGTTCTAAAAATTCTAGAAGGTTCTAGAAGGTTTTAGAAGTTCTGGAAGCTTCTAGACATTCTAGAAGGTTCTAGAAGTTCTAGAAGGTTCTAGAAGGTTCTGGTGGAGTTGGACTCCAACTCCAACAGGGTGTCCCTGCTGGAGTAGGACTCCACCTGCCTAGGGAGAGTTGCCCCAACCCCTATAAATAGAGGGGCAGGGCACCTCAAAGGATATCCCGAGCAGCCCCAGAAGCAGCCCTAAACCCTAGGCCGGCCATCTCTAGATTGGCCACAACCTTCTTTTTCTCTCTCTTCTAGATTGGATCTAGCACAGCTGCCGGCGCGCTGCTGCTTCTCCTTCTCGTAGATCCCCGCTGTTCTTGTGTGCTGGTCCACACATTACCGCGGTGTCGCTGATCCGGTACGCGTGGATACCTCGGAGACGTCGTATACTTCGGCGTTCGATCGGGCGAACTATTCACGAGGAGATCGCTCTCGCGGCTGGGAGGTATAACCTAGCTGCGGGAGTCTGCGGACTTCATCGACATCGGTCAACTTCTCCGCTGCATTGATGTGATCGTCGAAGGTATGATCTCGTTGCCTGCACCTCGATAGTGATCTTGGGGTGGATTGTGCGCGGTAAATTTTTGTTTTGCGTAGCACGTTCCCCAACAGTGGTATCAGAGCGGTACTATGCGTAGTTGTAGGTACGACTAGAGCATATGTGATATGCGGCATTGCACATATGATGTGTGGGGTGTTAGATGAGATCTACCACTGGATTTTCTTGTTGTTTCCCTCTCATTGCAAAATTTTGATCACGGTGGCATCGTGAAATTTTCAGAGGTCCGGCGAACCTTACGATCTTCGGATCGAGACATGCTAAGGATATCTTTGGTTTCACTTTACTTGAGAAAGATCAATTTGCAATGAGCGGGCTTGTAGATGTGATCTACACGGGGGTTATGCGTATGAAGTTTAGTATGGGGTTCGAGATTTCCGAGTCTCCAATTCCATACCCCGACAGTTAAATAACTGCAAGAGCAATCGTGCTTATGGTAACGTAGGTAGTAAACGGTTTGCAACGTAGCCATAAAGCCACGTATTATAGCATAAACGTTAGAGGCGTCTAACTTGTATTTGTAGGGTATGCATGTGATGTGGTATAGCCTATGTGATGCAAAGTGTTTGTAATTTTAATTTTGTCATGACCTGCGTGTCATGAGTACGGCAATCGGCAGGAGCCAATACGATTGTCGTTATTTATTGTATTGACCTACGCGTCAACTAGAAAGTCATGTAATGCATTTATTTTATTAGCTATGTGATAACAAATAGTTGTAATTGCAAGGACATGGTGGTGACAATCTTGCTACGCCATACGCGAAGAAGGAGTTCTCCGCCAAAAGATGTTGAAGAAGTCTTCTTCAACAAAAGGGGCTATACCATATCACAATAATTTAATTGCATGTGATGTTAATCCCTTTTATGCACCTTGTTTGATGCGTGGTAGACGTTGTTAAATAGGGTGATCCCTCACACAAATATCAAAGTAGTTAGTGTTCTTCCAAGTGTAGCACCGTCTGGAGTATTTGCCATTCTGAGGTGCGCCATGTCACATGGGTACGATAGGTTTGACATATATGAGGCGGGCGCGAACCGTTCGCGCAGCAGAGCACTCGGTTGTCTTGACGAGCTTTGCAAGATCGTCTTGGGCTCGGAACACACCCATCGAAAGATGAACAAGAGTCATATCGGATATGATTGGCATGTTGACCTACCGGTCTCGTTATTCCGTCATCAGTGATGTCACATCAATGGTGGAGTAAGTGAGTCGTGGATCTTGAATCACTAATAATCAATTATGAGGGATATTGGTTTTAGTGGGAGCTTACTCTAATTAAGTGTTAATTTGAGTTGCTTTAATCATGAACAATGTCTAAAGTGTATTTGTTTTTAAGTTGTAGATCTATGGCACCCGTAACCACCTTTCCACTATGCGCGTTGCTTGAGAAAGAAAAACTGAATTCATCTGGAAACAACTTTACGGACTGGTACCGTAATCTGAGGATTGTCCTCAAGAGTGCCAAGAATGACTATGTCCTATCACAAACTCTCGGTGAACTCCCCGCTAACGCTACGGATGATGAGACTCGTATCTATCAATCTAAGAGCGATGATTCCATTGTAGTACAGTGTGTCATGCTTGCCTCCATGGAACCTGATCTTCAAAAGCGTTTTGAGAATTGGGCTGCTTATGAGTTAATCCAGGAGCTGAAAGCTTTGTTTCAGAAGCAAGCAAGGACTGAAAGATATGAGATATCCAAAGCCTTGTTTGAATGCGAGATGGCTGAGGGCAGCTCAGTGAGTCAGCACGTACTCAGATTGTCTAGGTACGCGCAAAGCTTGGATGTGCTAGGTTTTCCAATCTCCCAAGAGTTGGGCACTGATCTTGTTCTTGCTTCCCTCCCTCCGAGCTATAGTAGCTTCATCATGAACTACAACATGAATGGGATGGAAAAGAGTATGGGTGAATTATTCACTATGCCTTAAACTGCTGGAAGTGGAGTCCAGAAGGACGCCAATCATGTGATGATGGTGAATAAAACAACCAACTTCAAGAAGAAGGGCAAGTCTAAGAAAAACGGCAAATCCAAGGATGCTAGTATGACTGACACGCCTAAGAAATCCAAGACTGGCGCCACTTCTGATGTTGAGTGCTTCTTCTGTAAAGAGAAGGGACACTGGAAGAGGAACTGCAAGAAATATCTGGCAGAAAAGAAGAAGTCTGGAAAGTCCAGCTCAGGTATGAGTGTCATACATGTTATTGATGTATTCCTTGCTGGTCCGCAATGTAATTCTTGGGTATTGGATACCAGATCGGTTGCTCATATTTGCAACTTGATGCAGGAACTACAGAGGCCTAAGCGAGTGGCAAAGGATGAGGTGACGATGCGCGTCGGGAACGGAGTAAAAGTTGTTGTGCTCGCCGTCGGTGTCCTACCTCTACATTTATCTTCAGGATTTATTTTAGAGCTTAGTAATTGTTACTATGTTCCGGCCTTGAGCAAAAACATTATTTCTGGATCATGTTTGTTGCAAGACGGTTATTCGTTTAAGTCTGAGAACAATGGTTGTTCGATTTATATGGATAATATGTTTTATGGCCATGCTCCCGTTGTGAATGGGTTATTTATTATGAATCTTGATGGTAATACACACATTCATAACACTGACGCTAAACGTCGCAAGATAAACAATTTGAATTCCACTTATTTGTGGCACTGCCGTTTGGGTCATATTGGAAAGAAGCGCATGAAGAAACTCCATTGTGATGGACTTTTGGAGTCATTTGATTATGAATCATTTGACACTTGCGAGCCTTGTCTAATGGGTAAAATGACTAAAACGCCGTTCACAGGCCACGTAGAACGGGCGACCGACTTATTGGAGATCATACATACGGATGTATGTGGTCCAATGAGTATAGCTGCACGCGGTGGATTCCTCTACTTCATTACCTTCACGGATGATTTGAGTAAATATGGGTATATCTATTTGATGAGACATAAGTCTGAAACCTTTGAAAAGTTCAAAGAATTTCAGCATGAAGTAGAAAATCATCGTAACAAGAAAATCAAGTTTCTGCGATCAGATCGCGGAGGGGAGTATTTGAGTTACAAGTTTAGCGAACATCTGAAGAGTTGCGGAATTGTTCCACAGCTTACACCTCCCGGAACGCCACAGAGGAATGGAGTGTCCGAGAGACGTAATCGAACCTTGTTGGACATGGTAAGATCGATGATGTCATTAACTGAACTGCCATTGTCTTTTTGGGGTTATGCTTTAGAGACTGCCGCTTTTACACTAAATAGAGCACCATCTAAATCCGTTGAAACGACACCATATGAGATATGGCATGGGAAGAAACCCAACTTGTCTTTTCTTAAAATTTGGGGATGCGATGCATATGTAAAACGTTTACAACCAAATAAGCTCGATCCCAAATCGGATAAATGCTTCTTTGTTGGTTATCCCAAAGGAACTGTTGGGTATTCCTTCTATCACCGCACCGAAGGCAAAGTGTTTGTCGCAAAGAACGGTGTGTTTCTCGAGAAAGAGTTTCTTGCGAAAGGGGTGAGTGGGAGGATAGTGCAACTCGACGAGATTGGTGAATCTTCGTCATTAGGTCAAAGTGATGCAACGCCGGAAGTGGTTCCAGAGTTTCCCACAATGACTGATACGGAAGCCCCTACATGTGATGTAGAGACTTTGGTCGAGCCAGCAGCTGAACCACGAAGGTCTGGTAGGATTCGCACGAAACCACAGTGGTTTTCGGACGAGGTATTGTTGTTAGACAACGATGAGCCTGCGACCTATACGGAAGCAATGATGGGCCCTGACTCCGTTAAATGGCTAGACGCCATGAAATCCGACATAGAATCCATGTACGAGAACCAAGTTTGGAACTTGGTGGACCCTCCTGAAGGCGTGAGGCCTATCGAATGTAAATGGATCTATAAAAAGAAAACAGACGCAGATGGGAATGTATACATCTATAAAGCTCGACTTGTCGCAAAGTGTTTCCGACAAGTTCAAGGAGTTGACTACGACGAGACATTTCTCTCCCGTAGCGATGCTTAAGTCTGTTCGGATTCTTCTAGCGATTGCTGCATATTTCGATTACGAGATATGGCAAATGGATGTCAAAACAGCGTTCCTGAATGGAGTTGGAATCTTCGCTTTGATGAAGTGGTCAAAGGGTTTGGCTTCATCAGGAACTGCGAAGAGGCTTGTGTTTACAAGAAAGTAAGTGGGAGCGCAATAGCATTTCTAATACTCTATGTGGATGACATATTGTTGATTGGGAATGATGTATCTTTTCTTGACAATATTAAGACTTCGTTGAAAAATAGTTTTTCAATGAAAGACTTAGGCGAGGCAGCATACATATTAGGTATAAAGATCTATAGAGATAGATCAAAGCGCCTAATAGGGCTAAGCCAGAGTACATATATAGATAAAGTACTGAAGAGGTTCAGTATGGAAAACGCCAAGAAGGGGTTTTTGCCGATGTCGCATGGGAAAAGTTTGAGCAAGAATCAGTGTCCTTCGACAACTGATGAGCGAGAACGCATGAGTAAGATTCCATACGCATCCGTGATTGGGTCAATCATGTACGCCATCATATGTACACGACCAGATGTGTCCTATGCTCTAAGTGTTACGAGCAGATACCAGAGTGATCCAGGTCATGATCATTGGACAGCAGTGAAGAATATCCTAAAGTACCTGAAGAGGACTAAGGATATGTTTCTCGTATACAGTGGTGACGAAGAGCTCGTTGTAAAGGGTTACACCGACGCCAGCTTTGTCACAGATCCGGACGATTTTCGATCTCAATCAGGCTTGGTGTATACACTGAACGGTGGCGCAGTGAGCTGGAAGAGTTCCAAGCAGGACACTGTGGCGGATTCTACAACAGAGGCTGAGTATATCACCGCTTCGGAAGTGGCAAAGGAGGGCGTTTGGATTAAGAAGTTCGTCACCGAGTTTGGTGTGGTTCCGAGTGTGCTGGATCCTATGGAGCTCTATTGTGACAATAGTGGCGCCATAGCTCAGGCCAAGGAGCCAAGGTCCCACCAGAAGTCCAAACATATACAACGCCGATTCCACATCATTCGTGAATTGGTGGAGCGTGGAGACGTAAAGATATGCAAAATATACACGGACCTAAATATGTCAGATCCGTTGATGAAGCCTCTACCACAAGCAAAGCATGAGCAACACCGGAATGCCATAGGTGTTAGGAGCTTTAAGCATTGGCTAGATTATTGACTCTAGTACAAGTGGGGGACTGTTGGAAATATGCCCTAGAGGCAATAATAAAGTTGTTATTACTCTATTTTCATGTTCATGATTAAGTTTATGTTCTATGCTAGAATTGCATTGGTTCTTGAATATGAGATTCAGAGAAAAACCTAATTGCATGTGTGGAATAATAAACACCATTCAGATCCCTAGTCAGGCCTCTAGACTAGCTCATGTATTGTTGATGATCTTGTTTCCTGATCATGGGCATTGTTAATGTAACAAGGATGCCGGCAATAATGGGAACACATTGTTAGGGTAACAATGGTGTTGGATAGACCCCCTTATGAGATACTGCGAGATCACTTCGTCAATATGTTGTCAGTATCTTCTCATTATGTGTTAACGTTTACTTGCGTCCTTAGACCATGAGAATATCGTAGACCCGGATACCGGATGGTTGCTTTGGGGTCATCAAACGTTACTCCGTAACTGGGTAATTATAAAGGTGACTTTCAGGTACACCAGAAAGTATATCGTGGTTCTAGATATCTCAAGACTGGGATTTACCCATCCGGCGATGGAGAGATACACTCTGGGCCCACTCGGTATTACGGTGTCCAGCATCGCCTGGCCATGTATTGTGACTAAAAGGTTAGTCACGGGGATACCGGAATACGAAAACGAGAAAAGAGTACAAACCGGTAACGAGGATAACTAGGTATGGTGATGAAGGAGTTGATCACAGGGATACCGTCAAAGTCTCGCCTCGGGTTGTGTAACGTATCGTGAGGCAAAAGGATGATATGCGGTAATACGAGGTTCGCTCGATAAAGATCTTCGATGATATGTGGGAATCGTTATGGGTGTCCAGATCCCGCTGACGATTATTGACCGGAAGGTGTTCCGGACATGTCCACATATACTCGAACCTATAGGGTCACACACTTAACGTTTTAGCGACAATTAGGAATGCTACGATTTATGGAGAACGAGAGAGAAGGGTTTCGAAAGTGTTTCGAATGATCTCAAAAGTGTTCCGGGAGGTCCCGGATGGTTCCGGTGATGTCCGGAAGTGTTCTAGAAAGTTCTAGAAGATTCTAGAAGGTTCCGGTGATGTCTGAAAGTGTTCTAGAAGGTTTCAAAAGTTCTAGAAGGTTCTAGAAGGTTCTGGTGGAGTTGGACTCCAACTCCAACAGGGTGTCCCTGCCGGAGTAGGACTCCACCTGCCTAGGGGAGCTGCCCGAACCCCTATAAATAGAGGGGCAGGGCACCTCAAAGGGTATCCCGAGCAGCCCCAGAGGCAGCCTCAGAAGCAGCCATAAACCCTAGGCCGGCCATCTCTAGATTGGCCACAGCCTTCTTTTTCTCTCTCTTCTAGATTGGATCTAGTACAGCTGCCGGCGCGCTGCTGCTTCTCCTTCTCGTAGATCCCCGCTGTTCTTGTGTGCTGGTCCACACATTACCGCGGTGTCGCTGATCCGGTACGCGTGGATACCTCGGAGACGTCGTATACTTCGGCGTTCGATCGGGCGAACTATTCGCGAGGAGATCGCTCTCGCGGCTGGGAGGTATAACCTAGCTGCGGGAGTCTGCGGACTTCATCGACATCGGTCAACTTCTCCGCTGCATTGGCATGATCGTCGAAGGTATGATCTCGTTGTCTGCACCTCGATAGTGATCTTGGGGTAGATTGTGCGCGGTAAATTTTTGTTTTACGTAGCACGTTCCCCAACAGTAGCTAGTTCTTCGAACAACAAATGTTGATACATGTTCAGGTCGTTCCCAGGTTGCTTCAGCCCTTGAATGAGAATAGAGAGGTGTATATACTTTCGCTTCATGCACAGCCATGGAGGAAGGTTGTACATCTATAGAACCACGGGCCAAGTGCTATGTCTGCTGCTCATGTTGCCAAACGGATTGATTCCATCCGTACTCATACCGAACCTGATATTCCTCGGATCTTTTCCAAATCATCGTATTGGGCGTCGATTGCCCGTCGCTGTGAAGCATCGGCAGGGTGTCTCATCACGCCATCATCAGTTTTTTGCCCCTCAGCGTGCCAACGTATTAGCTTTGCCTCCTTCTTGTTAGCGAATAAACGCTTCAAACGGGGAAGGACTGGAAGATACCATACAACCTTTGCCGGAGTGCCACTCGTCACTGGGTCCTCATCATCGGCTTAGTTTCTACCCCGCTTGAATCTGGATGTATTGCACGTAGGACACTTGTACAGCTTCTTGTGCTCCGTGCGGTAAATAAAGCAGTCATTCGGACACGTATGGAACCTCTGTACGTCCAATCCAAGAGGGCAGACAACCTTCTTGGCTTCATCGGTGCTCGTAGGCAATAAGTTGTTTTTCGAAAAAACTTTTGCAAGATAAGCCAATGTCTCATCGAAGCCTTCGTCCGGACAATTATGGGCTGTCTTGATCTTTAGAAGTTCCAGCGTGACCGACAGACGCGTGTGCTCTAGATCGGAACCGGTATACAACGGGGTTTGCGAGTCTTCAACTAGTCTCATGAACTTAGCAGCCTCTCTTTCATCCTCAGGATCTATCACCACCTGCTCCACCATGTGAACGTCCTGCACCATATCGACCAAATTGTTCCCCGTTTCTTCTTCGGCGTCAGGTTCGAAACTCCCCTTGTCTTCTTCGTCCTCTCCGTGCTCGGTATCTTGCTGTAACACTTGATCTTCCTCCTCCTCACCGTGAAATATCCAACGTGTATAACCTGACATGAAACCATTAAGCGCCAGGTGTACCGTTACCCTCCCTCTCGTATCGAACATTACCAAATTTTTGCAATCACGACACGGACAACAAATCTTCGTGCCACCTTTTCTCCTCATGTCTCGCTCGACGACATCAAGAAGCTCATTCAAAGCCATAGCCCAACTCTCTGTCGCCCGGTTGTCGTACATCCAACTGCAATCCATCGATCGATCTCTACGACATGAAACTAATCAGTTTGACGAAAAAGAACAAAACACTAGGCCTCGGCTCGATGACCGGAAATCACATAGCAACTGTCATCTCAGCTCGATGGCCGGCAATCACATCAAATACATATACAAGATGAAAAGAACACTTTTGTATCTCATTCATCTAAAGAGAGCATTATTACCGAGCGCTAGCAATCTTTTCGGCGAGGGAAATGGAACTCCGAGGAGGAAAGAGAGATCTATGGAGAGAGTGAGAGGAGAAGGGAGAGATGAGAGATCTTGTTGGGTTGGAGAGAGAGAGAGATCTAGAAATAGGTGAAGAAAGGGGAGGGTTTGGGAAGGAAAAGAGATCTAGATCAAGAAATCTTCTTGAGTTTGGGGAGGAAACTACAAAGGAGGGAGAGTAGGAGGGTTGGGGAGAGGGGAGTGTTTGTGGGTGGGGGGGGCGGTGGCGGCAGCAGCATATAGGGCAGCGGCGGCACTCGCTGCTGGCCAGTAGACGCACGAGCACTGGCCAGTAGCGAGCGCTGCTGGTTTTATATAGCCAGGTTACCACTGACGATCGCATATAAGCGCCCGTCAGTAGTTCTGTGCACCGGTCCAGTGAGCCCTGCACCTAACATCGCCGACGGACAGGCACGGAGCCCGTCAGTGGAGACAGCCCCTCCGCTGACGGGCACTTACGTACCGCCCGTCAGTGAATGGAAACGTCATCTATAGCACACTTGGTTCATCTCCACTGACAGTCGGCTTAGTGGCCCGTCAGTGGAGACGTCCTCGTCGCTGACGGGTGCTTAAGTATCGACCGTCAGTGAAAAGAAGACGTCATCTATAGCACACTTGGTGCATCTCCACTGACAGGCTGATTAGCTGCCCGTCAGTGGAGGTACTCACGTCCAGCCTGGCTATCTTTTCCGCTGACGGGCTGATAGGCGTCCGTCAGCGGGGAACCCCTCCAACGACGGTCCGGTGTGTGCCCGTCAGTGGAGGGGGTTCAGCAGAGGGTCAATCTGCAGTAGTGTATATGGTCTGTTGAAAGGTGTGTTCACTGCATCTTCTTAATGTTTCTCTAAGTGCACACCTTTTGGTAGCTTGAAAGTATGTTTGTAATTTATAGGTACCTAAAGAAATTAAAATCAATGGTAAGGACATGGAGTCACCCAGAAGGATCTATAGCTGAAGGCTATGTGCTAGATGAAAGTATTACCTTCTGCTCACGATACTTGCATGGTTGTCAGACACTTTGAATCGTAGGAGGCGTAATGATGACCATCATGATGCTAGTTGCGAAAATCGAATGCCATATCTTCGAAGAGTAGGTCGCCCTTTGGTGGGTAATTACATCACAGAGTTGGACAACATATCGTGGGTGCAGGCTCACAGGTATGTATTAGGCAACTATGAGCACATTGGGCCATATATCAAGTATGCTATCCTACTATGAGTCATAAATTTATTATTTTTATTTTCGTATTTGTTAGTACACTTAGTCATTGCTCTAAACATATGCAGAAAGCATTTCGATTATCTCTCAGCAGACAAACGTCTTAAAAAGCGTGATATAAAACGCATTCATCATGAAACTTTCCATGCATGGTTGGCTGAATATGTAAGTATATCGTTAGCTTGGTAATACATGTAATTATAGTTTATCTGGTTTGTAATGTACTATTATTATGTTATTATAGGTCAATCAAATGGCTAGTGAAGATAATGAAGCTCTCGAAGAACTACAAGTCCTTGCTAACAAGCCTTATAGATTAGTTACCAAATATAGTAGTTATGCTATAAATGGTTGTAATTTTCAAACAAGGAGTTATTGTGATGGAAAGAGCACCCAAAATTATGGTGTAGCTGTTGTTGCACAGACATCTAGCTTTTCTAGTGCTAAAGATCAAAATCCAATAACAGGAGAAGTTACTTACTATGGTATCATCAAAGAAGTCATTGAGCTTAATTACACCGATAAGGGATCAATTGTGTTGTTCAAGTGTGATTGGGTTGATACCATTCGAGGTAGAGGTATCCATAAGGACAACTTTGGGATTACAGTTGTGAATTTCAACAAATTGATAAATAGAGGTGACAACATTTGTGACAAGCCATTTATTCTTGCGACACAAGCTACACAAGTATACTATTCGCAAGATCCTATTGACAACGAATGGCACGCTGTACGGTTTTCAAACCCAAGAGAAATTTTTGACATGGACTCAAGAGATGACAATGATAATGAGGGTGACTTAGACTATTGTAATGAGCACATCGAGTCTTTAATTGAAGGTCTACATGTTGATTTTGATGATGACGACAAGTGTGCTAGGACAAATATTAATGGGCTGACTATTGACGAGCCATTAGACAAAGCAATTAAGTCGTTGTGGTACAAGTTCAATTTTCCACACATCTTTATTTTTACATTTTATGTTACTTTCAATCTCTAGTTATATTCTACATTACCATGTTTCTAATATGAAATTTTTTCTTTACGTAGGAATACAGATGGCAGGAAGGAAAAGAAAAGACGAAGGAAGTAAAGAACTAGTTGAGATTGCTCGTGATGCTAACATTAGAAGAAACAATGAATACCTTAAGAAACTGGGTCTTCAAAAATGCTAACATTAGAAGAAACAATGAGTACCTTAAGAAACTGGGTCTTCAGAATGTTAAGCTAATATCGATTCCTGGTGCGAATATGTCTCAACCTCAAAAGAAAAATGGAAAGGTAGATGTGATCAATATATATTATTCATCTCAGCCATTTATTCTTGTAACTAACCTGATAAATCATTTTGAGGCAGACTTCACTAGCTAACCATGATGAAGATTCTGACTATGAGGAGGACAATGAAGACATGAATGATGACACTTTCGAGGACGATTTGGGTGGTGAGACTAATGAGCAAGATGGCGAGCATTATGAAGCTGTAGAAGAGGCGCATGGTGTGATGTTTTTCTTCCATAGTGAGACTAAATATACATTAACAAGTAAAATTAGTTTCTGTCTTACTAATCCTTGGACCAAAATGTAGTGCAACAGACTAAAGAAAAGAAAGTGAGGAGACGTACAAAGATGAGGTCAATCACAAGAACTAAGGGAAAGATCAAAATGTATGTTAAGATCAATCGATATGGCCAACCATGTGGTTTAAAAACTTGCAACTTCACAAATTTCATTGCCACCCTAGTCAAAGGAGGTGACCTATCCTTAAAGGAGAAAGATTGGTGAAAGGTTGGAGATAAGGAGAAGATCTGGACTATAGTGAATGTAGTTTCTCTTAACCCTGTCGACATTTCTGTACATGCATTGCTTTATTTTATCATGCAATTATTGTGAGTATTCTTACTAATTGATACAAATTGCAGAAATATTTTACGATTGATCCCATATGCGAAGAATGGGTGATGGCATGTGCTGGAAAGAAATGGCGTGACTTCAAGAACACATTAAAGAAAAAGTACTTTGATGATAATCTAACTGAGGAGGAAAATAGTGCAAAGGGATGTAAGAAAGGGTTCCTATGCCAGATTGGGAATGGCTAGTGAAATATTGGTGTACAAAAGAGACGAAGGTATATATATACTTTCATATTTGCTAGTGACTGAAATATATATTCATATTTTAAAATAGTAAATATTTTTCAGTTTTCAGAAATGAAAGCAGTTTATCTGCATAGCAGAGCATCTAGGATCTGAAACCACCATAGCTTTATGTTACTTTCATATCTGCTAGTGACACCACCATAGCTTTGTGATTGCCTGCTATTTAATACATTTTCCTAACTAAAATATCTCAGCAAATCTTAATGAAAGAAATGCTACTTCTTAGAGAGTAGTGTCTTCAGGATATGCTAATGAATGAAACATATTTTCATCTTACAGGCTAGATCTCAACAGAATAAACAAGTTCATGCAAACCAAGTCAATGCACTTCATACATGTGGATCAAGAAGTTATGCTGTCGTATCTAACCAATTGGTGAGCATCATCTCTAGATCATTTTTACAACTTTTGTTGTTTTAGAAAATTATATGAATAATCTTTGACTCTTTGTTATCGGTAATCAAACTTAACTAGGAAAGGGAAATGGGTCGTGAATCTTCTCGGGCAGAACTCTATATTGTTACACACACCAACGCAAATGGACAATCTATTAATGAAGAGTGTCAAAATAACATGGTAAGTTTTTAGTGCATACTGCTACAAAAATTAAAAATTAGTACTAGATTAAGATGTTGTCTGTTTGGAATCCCATAGATTACCAACTTACCATTGTTAACTGTATCAAAATTTGAAGTGCACATGTATGAAAATTTGAAGTGCGCATGTATCATTTTAGTTGATTCCTTAATGAAATTATTGCAGGATGTGATACGAGAAAGGATCAAAGATGATCCCAGCATTGCACTAAAAACAATTGATGATGGTGACTTGTATGTTGAACTCTTTCCCAAGGAGCAAAAAGGAAGAAAACGTGGGTTGGGGTTGATACCAAGTGGATCTAAGTCTGTTGCACTTGCAAGGAATACAGCTGCAATGAGACTAATGCAAGAGGAAAATGCACAACTAAAAGCTAGGATTGTGAGTCAGGAAGAGAAATATAATGAACTAAAGAGCATGATACTATCCATGCAAGGAGTTGGGTCACTAGGAGTTGGATCTGTTGATGCTCAGAATGGATCACCGGGAGTTGGACCTATTGATTCTTCTCGTGGATCACCAGAAATAGGATCTGTCCATGCTCGTAATGTAGATAGATCTGATGTTGCTGGTAATGGAGTTGGCTCTCCTGGTGTTGGTAGTGGTGCAAGCTCTGTTGGAAATATGCCCTAGAGGCAATAATAAAGTTGTTATTATTCTATTTTCATGTTCATGATTAAGTTTATGTTCTATGCTAAAATTGCATTGGTTCTTGAATATGAGATTCAGAGGAAAACCTAATTGCATGTGTGAAATAATAAACACCATTCAAATCCCTAGTCAGGCCTCTGGACTAGCTCATGTATTGTTGATGATCTTGTTTTCCTGATCATGGGCATTGTTAATGTAACAAGGATGCCGGCAATAATGGGAACACATTGTTAGGGTAACAATGGTGTTGGATAGACCCCCTTATGAGATACTGCGAGATCACTTCGTCAATATGTTGTCAGTATCTTCTCATGATGTGTTAACGTTTACTTGCGTCCTTAGACCATGAGAATATCATAGACCCGGATACCGGATGGTTGCTTTGGGGTCATCAAACGTTACGCCGTAACTGGGTAATTATAAAGGTGACTTCCAGGTACACCAGAAAGTATATCGTGGTTCTAGATATGTCAAGACTGGGATTTGCCCATCCGGCGATGGAGAGATACACTCTGGGCCCACTCGGTATTACGGTGTCCAGCATCGCCTGGCCAGGTATTGTGACTAAAAGGTTAGTCACGGGGATACCGGAATACGGAAACGAGAAAAGAGTACAAACCGGTAACGAGGATAACTAGGTATGGTGATCAAGGAGTTGATCACAGGGATACCGTCAAAGTCTCGCCTCGGGTTGTGTAATGTATCGTGAGGCAAAAGGAATTGTATGCGACAATACAAGGTTTGCTCGATAAAGATCTTCGATGATATGTGGGAGTCGCTATGGGTGTCCAGATCCCGCTGACGATTATTGACCGGAATGTATTCCGGACATGTCCACATATACTCGAACCTATAGGGTCACACGCTTAACGTTTTAGCGACATTTAGGAATGCTACGATTTATGGAGAACGAGAGAGAAGGGTTCCGAAAGTGTTTCGGATGATCTCGAAAGTGTTCCGGGAGGTCCCGGATGGTTCCGGTGATGTCCGGAAGTGTTCCGGAAAGTATTGGAAGGTTCTAGAAGGTTCTGGAAGGTTCTAGAAGGTTCTAGAAGGTTCTAGAAATTCTAGAAGGTTCTGGAAGGTTCTAGAAATTCTAGAAGGTTCTGGAAGGTTCTAGTGGAGTTGGACTCCAACTCCAACAGGGTGTCCCTGCTGGAGTAGGACTCCACCTGCCTAGGGAGAGCTGCCCCAACCCCTATAAATAGAGGGGCAGGGCACCTCAAAGGGTATCCCAAGCAGCCCCAGAGGCAGCCCTAGTCCCTTGGACTAAACCCTAGGCCGGCCATCTCTAGATTGGCCACAGCCTTCTTTTTCTCTCTCTTCTAGATTGGATCTAGTACAGCTGCCGGCGCGCTGCTGCTTCTCCTTCTCGTAGATCCCCGCTGTTCTTGTGTGCTGGTCCACACATTACCGCGGTATCGCTGATCCGGTACGCGTGGATACCTCGGAGACGTCGTATACTTCGGCGTTTGATCGGGCGAACTATTCACAAGGAGATCGCTCTCGCGGCTGGGAGGTATAACCTAGCTGCGGGAGTCTGCGGACTTCATCGACATCGGTCAACTTTTCCGCTGCATTGACGTGATCGTCGAAGGTATGATATCGTTACCTACACCTCGATAGTGTTTCTTGGTTTGGTTCGTGCGTGAAAAATTTTGTTTTGCGTAGCGCGTTCCCCAACAGTGGTATCAGAGCGGTTCTATGCGTAGTTGTAGGTACGACTAGAGCATATGTGATATGCGGCATTGCACATATGATGTGCGGGGTGTTAGATGAGATCTACCACCAGATTTTCTTGTTGTTTCCCTCTCATTGCAAAATTTTGATCTCGGCGGCATCGTGAAATTTTCAGAGGTCCGGCGAACCTTACGATCTTCGGATCGAGACATGCTAAGGATGACTTTGGTTTCACTTTAGTTGAGAAAGATAAATTTGCAATGAGCGGGCTTGTAGATGTGATCTACACGGGGGTCATGCGTATGACGAAGTTTAGTATGGGGTTCGAGATTTCCGAGTCTCCAATTCCAGACACCCCGACAGTTAAATAACTGCAAGAGCAATCATGCTTATGGTAACGTAGGTAGCAAACGGTTTGCAACGTAGCCATAAAGCCACGTATTGTAGCATAAACGTTAGAGGCGTCTAACTTGTTTTTGTAGGGTATGCATGTGATGTGGTATAGCCTATGTGATGCAATGTGATTGTATGAGATGCAAAGTGTTTGTAATTTTAATTTTGTCATGACCTGCGTGTCATGAGTACGGCAATCGGCAGGAGCCAATACGATTGTCATTATTTATTATATTGACCTACGCGTCAACTAGAAAGCCATGTAATGCATTTATTTTATTAGCTATGTGATAGCAAATAGTTGTAATCGAAGGACATGGTGGTGACAATCTTACATCGATGGACCTCGACGCTACGTCGTACGCGAAGAAGGAGTTCTCCGCCAAAAGATGTTGAAGAAGTCTTCTTCAACAAAAGGGGCTATACCATATCACAATAATTTAAATGCATGTGATGTTAATCCCTTTTATGCACCTTGTTTGATGCGTGGTAGACGTTGTTAAATAGGGTGATCCCTCACACAAATATCAAAGTATTTAGTGTTCTTCCAAGTGTAGCACCGTCTGGAGTATTTGCCATTCTGAGGTGCGCCATGTCACATGGGTACGATAGGTTTGACATATATGAGGCGGGCGCGAACCGTTCGCGCAGCAGAGCACTCGGTTGTCTTGACGAGCTTTGCAAGATCGTCTTGGGCTCGGAACACACCCATCGAAAGATGAACAAGAGTCATATGGGATATGATTGGCATGTTGACCTACCGGTCTCGTTATTCCATCATCAGTGATGTCACATCAATGGTGGAGTAAGTGAGTCGTGGATCTTGAATCACTAATAATCAATTATGAGGGATATTGGTTTTAGTGGGAGCTTACTCTAATTAAGTGTTAATTTGAGTTGCTTTAATCATGAACAATGTCTAAAGTGTATTTGTTTTTAAGTTGTAGATCTATGGCACCCGTAACCACCTTTCCACTATGTGCGTTGCTTGAGAAAGAAAAACTGAATTCATCTGGGAACAACTTTACGGACTGGTACCGTAATGTGACGATTGTCCTCAAGAGTGCCAAGAAGGACTATGTCCTATCGCAAACTCTCGGTGAACTCCCCGCTAACGCTACAGATGATGAGACTCGTATCTATCAATCTAAGAGCGATGATTCCATTGCAGTACAGTGTATCATGCTTGCCTCCATGGAACCTGATCTTCAAAAGCGTTTTGAGAATTGGGCTGCTTATGAGTTAATCCAGGAGCTGAAAGCTTTGTTTCAGAAGCAAGCAAGGACTGAAAGATATGAGATATCCAAAGCCTTGTTTGAATGCAAGATGGCTGAGGGCAGCTCAGTGAGTCAGCACGTACTTAGATTGTCTGGGTACGCGCAAAGGTTGGATGCGCTAGGTTTTTCAATCTCCCAAGAGTTGGGCACTGATCTTGTTCTTGCTTCCCTCCCTCCGAGCTATAGTAGCTTCATCATGAACTACAACATGAATGGGATGGAAAAGAGTATGGGTGAATTATTCACTATGCTTAAAACTGCTGAGTGTGGAATCCAGAAGGACGCCAATCATGTGATGATGGTGAATAAAACAACCAACTTCAAGAAGAAGGGCAAGTCTAAGAAAAAGGGCAAATCCAAGGGTGCTAGTATGACTGACACGCCTAAGAAGTCCAAGACTGGTGCCACTTCTGATGTTGAGTGCTTCTTCTGTAAAGAGAAGGGACACTAGAAGAGGGACTGCAAGAAATATCTGGCAGAAAAGAAGAAGTCTGGAAAGTCCAGCTCAGGTATGAGTGTCATACATGTTATTGATGTATTCCTTGCTGGTCCGCAATGTAATTCTTGGGTATTGGATACCGGATCGGTTGCTCATATTTGCAACTCGATGCAGGAACTACAGAGGCCTAAGCGACTGGCAAAGGATGAGGTGACGATGCGCGTCGGGAACGGAGTAAAAGTTGCTGTGCTCGTCGTCGGTCTCCTACCTCTACATTTATCTTCAGGATTTATATTAGAGCTTAGTAATTGTTACTATGTTCCGGCCTTGAGCAAAAACATTATTTCTGGATCATGTTTGTTGCAAGACGGTTATTCGTTTAAGTCTGAGAACAATGGTTGTTCGGTTTATATGGATAATATGTTTTATGGCCATGCTCCCGTTGTGAATGGGTTATTTATTATGAATCTTGATGGTAATACACATATCCATAACACTGACGCTAAACGTCGCAAGATAATCGATTCGAATTCCACTTATTTGTGGCACTGCCGTTTGGGTCATATTGGAATGAAGCGCATGAAGAAACTCCATTGTGATGGACTTTTGGAGTCATTTGACTATGAATCATTTGACACTTGCGAGCCTTGTCTAATGGGTAAAATGACTAAAACGCCGTTCACAGGCCACGTAGAACGGGCGACTGACTTATTAGAGATCATACATACGGATGTATGTGGTCCAATGAGTATAGCTGCACGCGGTGGATTCCTCTACTTCATTACCTTCACGGATGATTTGAGTAGATATGGGTATATCTATTTGATGAGACATAAGTCTGAAACCTTTGAAAAGTTCAAAGAATTTCAGCATGAAGTAGAAGATCATCGTAACAAGAAAATCAAGTTTCTGCGATCAGATCGCGGAGGGGAGTATTTGAGTTACGAGTTTAGCGAACATCTGAAGAGCTGCGGAATTCTTTCACAACTTACGCCTCCCGGAACGCCACAGAGGAATGGAGTGTCCGAGAGACGTAATCGAACCTTGTTGGACATGGTAAGATCGATGATGTCATTAACTGAACTGCCATTGTCTTTTTGGGGTTATGCTTTAGAGACTGCCGCTTTTACACTAAATAGAGCACCATCTAAATCCGTTGAAACGACACCATATGAGATATGGCATGGGAAGAAACCCAACTTGTCTTTTCTTAAAATTTGGGGATGCGATGCATATGTAAAGCGTTTACAACCAAATAAGCTCGATCCCAAATCGGATAAATGTTTCTTTGTTGGTTATCCCAAAGGAACTGTTGGGTATTCCTTCTATCACCGCACCGAAGGCAAAGTGTTTGTTGCAAAGAACGGTGTGTTTCTCGAGAAAGAGTTTCTTGCGAAAGGGGTGAGTGGGAGGATAGTGCAACTCGACGAGATTGGTGAATCTTCGTCATTAGGTCAAAGTGATGCAACGCCGGAACTGGTTCCGGAGTTTCTCACAATGACTGATACGGAAGCCCCTACATGTGATGTAGAGACTTCAGTCGAGCCAGCAGCTGAACCACGAAGGTCTGGTAGGATTCGCACGAAACCACAGTGGTTTTCGGACGAGGTATTGTTGTTAGACAACGATGAGCCTGCGACCTATACGGAAGCAATGATGGGCCCTGACTCCGTTAAATGGCTAGACGCCATGAAATCCGAGATAGAATCCATGTACGAGAACCAAGTTTGGAGCTTGGTGGACCCTCCTGAAGGCGTGAGGCCTATCGAATGTAAATGGATCTATAAAAAGAAAACAGACACGGATGGGAATGTATACATCTATAAAGCTCGACTTGTCGCAAAGGGTTTCCGACAAGTTCAAGGAGTTGACTACGACGAGACATTCTCTCCCGTAGCGATGCTTAAGTCTGTTCGGATTCTTCTAGCGATTGCTGCATATTTCGATTACGAGATATGGCAAATGGATGTCAAAACAGCATTCCTGAATGGGAAGCTAACCGAGGACGTGTATATGATACAGCCCGAGGGTTTTGTCAATCCAAAGGATGCTGGAAAGGTATGCAAACTTCAGAGATCCATCTATGGACTGAAGCAAGCATCACGGAGTTGGAATCTTCACTTTGATGAAGTGGTCAAAGGGTTTGGCTTCATCAGGAACTGCGAAGAGGCTTGTGTTTACAAGAAAGTAAGTGGGAGCGCAATAGCATTTCTAATACTCTATGTGGATGACATATTGTTGATTGGGAATGATGTATCTTTTCTTGACAATATTAAGACTTCGTTGAAAAATAGTTTTTCAATGAAAGATTTAGGCGAGGCAGCATACATATTAGGTATAAAGATCTATAGAGATAGATCAAAGCGCCTAATAGGGCTAAGCCAGAGTACATATATAGATAAAGTACTGAAGAGGTTCAGTATGGAAAACGCCAAGAAGGGGTTCTTGCCGATGTCGCATGGGAAAAGTTTGAGCAAGAATCAGTGTCCTTCGACAACTGATGAGCGAGAACGCATGAGTAAGATTCCATACGCATCCGCGATTGGGTCAATCATGTACGCCATGATATGTACACGACCAGATGTGTCCTATGCTCTAAGTGTTACGAGCAGATACCAGAGTGATCCAGGTCATGATCATTGGACAGCAGTGAAGAATATCCTAAAGTACCTGAAGAGGACTAAGGATATGTGTCTCGTATACGGTGGTGACGAAGAGCTCGTTGTAAAGGGTTACACCGACGCCAGCTTTGTCACAGATCCGGACGATTTTCGATCTCAATCAGGCTTAGTGTATACACTGAACGGTGGCGCAGTGAGCTGGAAGAGTTCCAAGCAGGACACTGTGGCGGATTCTACAACGGAGGCTGAGTATATCGCCGCTTCAGAAGCGGCAAAGGAGGGCGTTTGGATTAAGAAGTTTGTCACCGAGCTTGGTGTGGTTCCGAGCGCGCTGGATCCTATGGAGCTCTATTGTGACAATAGTGGCGCCATAGCTCAGGCCAAGGAGCCAAGGTCCCACCAGAAGTCCAAACATATACAACGCCGATTCCACATCATTCGTGAATTGGTGGAGCGTGGAGACGTAAAGATATGCAAAATACACACGGATCTGAATGTGTCAGATCCGCTGACGAAGCCTCTACCACAAGCAAAGCATGAGCAACACCGGAATGCCATAGGTGTTAGGAGCTTAAGCATTGGCTAGATTATTGACTCTAGTACAAGTGGGAGACTGTTGGAAATATGCCCTAGAGGCAATAATAAAGTTGTTATTATTCTATTTTCATGTTCATGATTAAGTTTATGTTCTATGCTAAAATTGCATTGGTTCTTGAATATGAGATTCAGAGGAAAACCTAATTGCATGTGTGAAATAATAAACACCATTCAGATCCCTAGTCAGGCCTCTAGACTAGCTCATGTATTGTTGATGATCTTGTTTTCCTGATCATGGGCATTGTTAATGTAACAAGGATGCCGGCAATAATGGGAACACATTGTTAGGGTAACAATGGTGTTGGATAGACCCCTTATGAGATACTGCGAGATCACTTCGTCAATATGTTGTCAGTATCTTCTCATGATGTGTTAACGTTTACTTGCGTCCTTAGACCATGAGAATATCATAGACCCGGATACCGGATGGTTGCTTTGGGGTCATCAAACGTTACGCCGTAACTGGGTAATTATAAAGGTGACTTCCAGGTACACCAGAAAGTATATCGTGGTTCTAGATATGTCAAGACTGGGATTTGCCCATCCGGCGATGGAGAGATACACTCTGGGCCCACTCGGTATTACGGTGTCCAGCATCGCCTGGCCAGGTATTGTGACTAAAAGGTTAGTCACGGGGATACCGGAATACGGAAACGAGAAAAGAGTACAAACCGGTAACGAGGATAACTAGGTATGGTGATCAAGGAGTTGATCACAGGGATACCGTCAAAGTCTCGCCTCGGGTTGTGTAATGTATCGTGAGGCAAAAGGAATTGTATGCGACAATACAAGGTTTGCTCGATAAAGATCTTCGATGATATGTGGGAGTCGCTATGGGTGTCCAGATCCCGCTGACGATTATTGACCGGAATGTATTCCGGACATGTCCACATATACTCGAACCTATAGGGTCACACGCTTAACGTTTTAGCGACATTTAGGAATGCTACGATTTATGGAGAACGAGAGAGAAGGGTTCCGAAAGTGTTTCGGATGATCTCGAAAGTGTTCCGGGAGGTCCCGGATGGTTCCGGTGATGTCCGGAAGTGTTCCGGAAAGTATTGGAAGGTTCTAGAAGGTTCTGGAAGGTTCTAGAAGGTTCTAGAAGGTTCTAGAAATTCTAGAAGGTTCTGGAAGGTTCTAGAAATTCTAGAAGGTTCTAGAAGGTTCTAGTGGAGTTGGATTCCAACTCCAACAGGGTGTCCCTGCTGGAGTAGGACTCCACCTGCCTAGGGAGAGCTGCCCCAACCCCTATAAATAGAGGGGCAGGGCACCTCAAAGGGTATCCCAAGCAGCCTCAGAGGCAGCCCTAGTCCCTTGGACTAAACCCTAGGCCGGCCATCTCTAGATTGGCCACAGCCTTCTTTTTCTCTCTCTTCTAGATTGGATCTAGTACAGCTGCCGGCGCACTGCTGCTTCTCCTTCTCGTAGATCCCCGCTGTTCTTGTGTGCTGGTCCACACATTACCGCGGTATCGCTGATCCGGTACGCGTGGATACCTCGGAGACGTCGTATACTTCGGCGTTTGATCGGGCGAACTATTCACGAGGAGATCGCTCTCGCGGCTGGGAGGTATAACCTAGCTGCGGGAGTCTGCGGACTTCATCGACATCGGTCAACTTTTCCGTTGCATTGACGTGATCGTCGAAGGTATGATATCGTTACCTACACCTCGATAGTGTTTCTTGGTTTGGTTCGTGCGCGAAAAATTTTGTTTTGCGTAGCGCGTTCCCCAACAAGCTCTACTGGTACAGGAGCAGCATGAGCAACATCCCTTTGTGTAGATAAAGGAGTTGTTGATGCTAACAAACAAACCTCCAAAACAAACATTCTTCATAATAGACAGGTAATGCTTTTTGAATGACTTCAGTTAGTGTTTAATATTTTTGACCTTTTATTGTGTTAATGTTGGAGACTGTCACACTTGTAGGATGTTGGTAAACCAAATGGTCAGCTGTTATAGTCATTGTCTTCTAACAATAGGGTGCATGTGGATGGGTTAAACCAAACAAGGGTTAGGAATATTCGAAAAAAATAGCCAGCAGTATTTTTTCTTGACAAGCCTGTAGTTATATAAAATGAAAAGATATAATAGCGACTAGATTTTACAATCGTTGTCTTATGTAGAGCGGTTTGCAAGTTGCTTTGCACTCACCAAGCAGCTCTAGCATTGCGGCATATGGGAGACTTGGTCGCACGGATAAAAATGCTATAGCTTTGGACGGAATGCCCTTAGGAGGATTTTATGAGGTTTATGTTGATGTTGTGGTTGGTAAGCTATTCTTGTTGCCTAGAGCCCAAGGGCAAGCTACTAAGTTGGGTCAAGCTCTTGGGCGCTGCATCGCTTGGCCATTTCAGAATGTATGGAATGCACTCCACTACTTGTCTACAACAATGAACTATGCAACTTCTATAAAACTATTGCTTATATGCCATCTTTTGCTCATTTGTAGGTTGTCCAAAATGATGGATCACCTCTGAATTTGTCCAAGCATGCAACAGGTAATATAATGTTCAGAGTTGTGCTACCATGTAGTAGTTTCTCTACTGCCTGCAAACTTATCCCAATTTGCATATAGAATTATTTAATCCCTTAGATCAGGTGAGCGCAAGACTCTTACCTTCTTATTAGACATTTTGTTTAATAAAACTGATGCCAAGTTAGATTGAGTGACTTCCTCTCTTTTCCATCGGAATGAAATGTCAATGCCTCTTGTCTTACTTTTGCTGTTGTGATCTCTACCAACTCCAAGCTTTGAAAAGTTTATATGCTCCAGAACAACTTATTCCCCATTTTTCCAGATCAACAACTCCAGAGGCCAGTTAATTGATTCTATAATTGAAAAGGCTTTGCTAATGTGGTAGGAGGTCCAAGTGCTTGCTGGAATAGTTAAAAGTTGAGAGCGAGACAGAAAAAAAAACATACATGCATTGTTGAGATAGTCAAATATGTTCTTTAAAAGTTGTGCAGTTTTCACAACTCTTCGATTACATGCATGCTGCATGTTAGATGAAAATATATTCATTTTCATGATATGGGAATTTTGTTAATTATTGCTGCTAGTTGTCTCAGCTTCCACTTCTCATTTTTCTTGCCCAGATTGATGATGATGTCAACCTTGCCTCTTTTGTGATTCTGCAAGTGGTCCATTTGCATGGATGAAGTTAGTTTTCTGCCAATTGACCAGATCGTAAGATGTAGTGTCATGGTGCCAACCTAGCTAAAATGAATTTGCTTTTGCTGCTAGATATTAGATAAGCTAGTCTTTTGTGGAACTAATGGCATGTGGTTGCTCTTTATTTTGTCCTGGTATTGTCAAGGTTGGGATTAGTTGTATATATCAAGCCTGTGAGGCATATAATATGACTTGGACATCTTATTGATCATCCCAATTGCAGTGCAAATTCTTTTTAATTTCTGCTATGTATGGAATGAAATGAGATTGCAGGAGATGTAACTGTACATTTCAAGTATTATATCTGCCATGTATGAATGAGTTAGACATTCATGAAAAAATAATATTGCAATTGGCAAATGCCACGGATGATCAAACATGGCATATACAAGGCACTTATCATGTGCCGTAGTAATACCAACACGACACATAATTTATGCCATGCTAGACTGTACAATCATGGCACTTACTATGTGTTGGGCTAGAGATACTCGGGCACATCACATGTGTTGGGTTAGGCATACCATGGCACCTACGTGTGCCACAGTAGATACAACAATCCCGGCACATACCTTATGCCATGCTACACTGTGTAACCCCGGCGTCTAGCATGTGCCGGGTTAGGGATACCAGGGCACATAATATGTGCCGGATTAAGGATACCACGTCACATATAATGTGCCGCCGGCTTGAGAAAGAACGGCACATCTATGTGCCGGGGTTGGTCAAGTGCCACGAAAATCCTTTCTCCGTTGGCACTTTTCTTGACGGTCAACAAGTGCCAGGGAAAACTTTTTGCCAGCACTTAGCTGGATTTCCCGGCACATAAATGTGCCCCTGATTGGGGTACCGTGTTGTAGTGAATCTAAAAAATCGAATGACTTCTATCAAAGTCAAATTGCTAAAAAAATTAGACAGCGAGATAATAACTGAAAAATATTTTTACATACAAAGAAAATGACAAAAAAGAAAATGAAAAAGCAACTAGAAAAATAAAAAAAAATTCTTGCATTCAAATTCAGATGGCGAAGTCATGAAGATGATCAAGCCATTGACGCATCGTCAGAAAACTTCAAACTACCCATGGCTTGCTCAGCTGCATAATCATCTGCAACAGAACAATAAGAGATAAGACAACAGAAATATAAACCAATCACAATTACGTACCAATTAAACATCTGGTCATTGCAAGATCTCCATAACACAAGTAAGATGACCAATTATTAAATGATCATCAGAAGAGTGCCGATGCTCGATCAGAAGCTCATCCCCGGATGAGATCCTATAAATGCTAGCAAACATTTTCCAATTGCCACAAAAATATACTAATGATTCAGTCCTGACGATATCCAGATAGTAAGACTCCCAGGTGGGCATTTGAAGACATGAATTCCCGGAAAATATCGAATATCTTCTTCCCTATGCAGCAGGGTAATAACTACGAAATAAATAGAAGGAAATATATTATTAAAAAAGTACACAAGATAGTTTGCAAAAGGATAAATCACATACCAATCTAACTTCGAAAACATCTGGAATTGACGGAATAACAGGTGTCAAATAAAACATATTAAGTGGACGACTGCATTCATCGGAAGACGATTGCACACATTACAAACAATCATGGGCAATCTTCCTTGTAATATGAAAACGTAAAAAGGGTTCATTATAAATGTTGCATATGGCTACCTGTAATGAGATATATAGGAAAAGATCGCGCATGTTTAGTAGAATAAACTACCAAGTACTCTGACTAGGTAGCAGGAGTTCGTTACTGGCATTAGTTTTGACCTGATTGGCCCCAATAAATATGGCTGCAATAGAACATTCAGTACTACAGAACAGGTCTTTTAATATCCCTCATCGCTCACAGTTTGGTATAAACCGTTACCAATATGAACATCACACACAGTCACCATTTCAGACCCGTGTGTGATGTGCCATGGCAAATTGGTCCGTGTGTGATGTGAGGCACATCGTACACTGTGTGTGATGTATGCCTCCACATCGTACACAGTTTTTTCCGGCGACCGTGTGCGATGTCTCTTTTTGAAAATTCGTAAATTTTTCATATGGAGTCGGATGGAGACAAAGTCTATATGAAAATTGTAGCTCTCGACGAGATCTACAACTTTGCAGTTTGACAAGTTTCTCGTTTAAAGCCATCTAAATGTCCAAATATTAACCGGAAGATCTAGGTTGAAAAGGCACATCGCACACTTTTTTCCGAGCGACCGTGTGCAATGTCTCCTTTTTGGAAATTCGTAACTTTTTCATATGGAGTCGGATGGAGACAAAGTATACACGAAAATTGTAGCTCTCGACGAGATCTACACCTTTGCAGTTAACAAGTTTCTCATTTGGAGCTATCTAAATGTTCAAATATTAGCCGGAAGATCCAGGTTGAAAGGGCACATCGCACACGGTTTTTTCCGGGCGACCGTGTACGATGACTCGTTTTCAGAAATTCATAACTTTTTTATATGGATTTAGATGGAGAAAAAGTCTATATGAAAATCATAGCCCTCAACGAGATCTACAACTTTGCAGTTGACAAGTTTCTCATTTGGAGCCATCTAAATGTCTAAATATTAGCCAGAAGATTCAAGTTGAAATGGTCAAAATGAATAGGTAACCTATCTAATCATAAGATTGTGTTCAAGTGAGATGGTTAGGTGTGTTTTGTGAGAGTAGGAGGTTATGGGTTTGAGTCTCCAAAACCGCATGCGCGCGTATTTCGCGTGATAATCGCATGACTTGTGACTTGTGAGAATTTGTAAATTGTATAGGGTGGGTTCTAGATGGCTAAAAATATTTTTTTAGCTTTTTTGCCACCTTAAATTACCCGTCTATATGCCAAACATCGTACATGGTTTTTCATGTGCATATCATCACATACGGCTCTGGATCGTGTGTGATATGCCCTCTGCATCGGAGACCGGCCGGTGCATACGAGCTGAAAAACCATATGCGATGAGCCTTTTAAACCGTGTACGATGACCTTTTCTGTAGTAGTGATTTTAAGAATTGACTTTTACGAAAGGACAAAATCATTGATTGGGTGATATGGGATAACTCATTCAACCATCGTTAGTTACCCAATTTTCAGTCGCGGGAAAATAAGACAATAAAAAGCATAAATAAATACGTAGTGTAACAAAAATAATAATAGACTGATACAGCAAAAATCGTAGTATCCATAAAAATTGATCGTAATAAAGCAAATGGTGCGAACTAAAAAAGGAAAATAATGATAGTCATAGGCGAGAAAGTAAAAATTCACATAGAAGATAACTTTAAAATGAACGAAACAACACCACGACACTATCTAACGGAATTGTCTAATATAACTTAAATACAGGGAAAAGAACCCAAAAAAAAGGCTCAAAGCGGCTGGACATGAATGCGAAGATGTATAATAAACGGAAATTAAGGTTATGATAAACTGGTAAGTGTGGTAGTTACACAATCATAAAAAAGCAAAAGTGTATATAGTTTAATCTAAATTAGAGTCGTCATCGTATTCCTCGTAATCTTCATCGTTCAACGACGTGCTGACCTTCTAACTGAACTGCGCCTGCTGCTAGCTTTTCGGTGAGGGCACGACGCAGTATTGTTGCCCTGTTTGACCACAGTTTGAACACACACGAGTGCACTTCTTTTTACCACGTGCACCGGTTGGATGTGGTTCATGTGCATCACGAGTGCGGCCCTTGGTTTTAGAACAAGATGGAGCTTGACGGTTCATTGGTAGCTCAACTGGTATATCCGTCGCGTCTTCGACAGTGTATACCCTTCAACGGTTCATTGGTAGCTCAACTGGTATACCCTCTTCAGTAATAGACTTAGGTTCTCCAAGAATAAGATCAAGCTGGACCCTGAGCTCCTCGAATACTGTCATGTCTCTATCATAAGCTGTCTTTGATTTCCAACCTGATCTCACAGCTCCTAAGGCGTGTGTAAGCAAAGTGGTGTGCCGATATAAATAAAACGTGCCATCGGTTCCATATTGTTTGATATCATGGCAGTCGAAAGGAAGTTCAGTCCTTGCATTCCCACAATATCTTCTAAGGATATACTTACTAGGAATAGACTCAGTTTGAGCATGGCATGCAAAGAACTCGGACAAGGTGTGGGCAAAACAACCCTACAAAAGAAAAAAACGAGGAGATGAATATAAAATGAATACATGGATATGAAAATAAAATGACATAATGCTAGAGAAACAAACACCTGTGTGCTCCCATTGCCGACACTCACCTAAAATCTTCTTTAGATTCGTCACAGGTAACATGAAATTCATGTTGGGGCCAAGAAAACATTTTCGACTGTTTTCCATGTGACACATGATATTGCCCAGGCTTCTCAGGTACACCTTTAACACGTAAAGCTGTTACATCACGATATAATTCCTTGTAATTTAAATACAGCAGGATTGTATACCCTGCTTAGCTGCTCTTCTAATGGAAAATACGTTGACGTCAACGCTACACTCTGGTAGATACGGAATACAGAAGAGTATTAAATACGTTAATTAACTTGACACAAATGGAAAAGGAGCATAAATATGAAGATAACTGCAATAGCTGTGACGACCGGTTCTGATGAGCTTTAGCATCTTTGCTCTTTGAAAGCACACGAAACATTTTGCGGGCAAAAGAGTGCAATGAAGTTTTCTCATCCACAAAACTAGATTTCACTAACTTATTTGTGCTTTCACACTGCTGCGGAAAGAGTCATCGAGCGGTTCAAAACTGTTATTCCAAATGATTTTTTCTGTGCAGAAATATCTGTGATGAGTCATGTCATCACAAACGGATCAGCCAAACAATTAGTAATAACATGATCATCACAGACGATTTGGAACAACAAACCACGAACTGTCTGTAATGTCAGGAGTCATCACAAACAATTGAATCGCGCATCCATCTGTGATGATCATGACATGATCATCACAAAAGGTTTTGTAGTCTTACCCGTTTGTTATGTACCTTTCCAGAGGGTAGTTTTTTTTTCTGTTTTTGGGCTAGCCTTAGGAAATGCTAGCCATACCATCTGAAAGTTTGACAAAATTATATACCAGTTCACCAGCACAATTCATATCAGATCGTAGAGCACAATTCGCACAGCACAGTTGAACTCAAATTATATACACATGCATTGAACTAAATGTTTCAACAATATTTAAGTTTCCAACAGGACAAAGTATGATCTCAAATAAACTCAAGCTCGATCGTAGCTACACTCCTATATTTCCACCGTGGAAGTCCTCATCGGAGTTTGTGATTTGGGTGCTGATGAAGAACGCAAAAATCCATTGAATCCGTTTTAGTTCGGCTTCATCAAGATGACTCTTGTTGTTGGTCGTCCAATCCTATTGCTAACATAGATTGATATACTAAAATCATACATATACATAATGACAATTATAAACGAGTCGATTTAATTCAAAGATAAACCTTCAAATCTAATTTTCAAAACTCCTCACCATCTCTATGTGGTGGCAAATATAGAATCCACATATGTTAGTTGTTTTATCTATTGCTTGCGTTGAAATTAAAAATAAGTTAGTACAATAGGCATTAATGACAGTGAAATGTACTATATTAACATAGTAGCAGAGATAGAAAATTTTAATTTGTGCTACAACTTTGATCCTTTGCTTCTCCTTCCACAAGGTACATACTCAATTAAGGCCTTGTCAAATATTCCTCGGATAGGCTTGAAGTTGTGAACAGGAGTAACAACAAAATCAAAGTATATCATCTTGTTCCATTTTGGTATAAGAACTACCAAAACCCAATGAAAGCTACATACAGAGACATGTTGCGATGGTCATTTAACATGTTGCATTCCCATAAAGTTTGGAAGTAACCAATAAATGCAATACTTACCCCGGGTTGTAGGCAAAGATGATATATTTCTTATCCCTTTGAACCACCAACGCTTACGTATTCTAAAGTGTCACTGATGGCTCTATCTGTGACCTTGGCTGGGTCAAGGAAACCAATTCGTTCCTTATGCAGTTGGCTTCATTGTACATGTATATATACCAGGACTATGCCAGCCCTTATAAATCTGCAAATGGAGGGGTTACATTCTTCTCCCTTGCCAACTGATCCTCCTCCCATTTCTCGTGGGCAGCCTTAAATCTAGTTGTGCCGAGTCTGTGCGGGTGCTTGTTTTTAGCCTGTAAGACCTTTTGCTGGGCACTTAACACGCTCAAAGTCAAGCGTATATTTCAACTCCACAAATTGTGCATACACTTCCGAGCCTAAAAAAAGAGTAATGATTGAACAACCTCTGACCTTTCCTTAAATTTTATTGTGAGCTCTCTCTTGAATCTCCTCCATGCCTTCAAAATAGTCTTGAACGTAGCTCGTCGCAAATGGTCAGCATATTTTTCAGGGACCTCGAACCACTCTTTTACTTCATCCATGAGTGCCTCTTGCTACTCAGTGGTACCAAGTACTAGTTATCTTTTGGATATCCACCTTCTCCCATCCGATTATCCTGCAAAATGATTAGAATCTCGAAGCGACCTTTGTGACTTCCTCGGGGCCCTAGACCTCTTAGAGACTTCAGTGATAACCATGTGTCACGTAGGCCTCCGAGAAATGATTCTAGGCTTCTGCACGCGTTTGATAGCTTGTTCATTCGCCAAGAAGAGTTAGGCGAATAAGAGTACGAGGAAATCGAAGAATACTTTGCAACCGACATCTTCTAAAACAAAATTTTATATGCAAAGGACGTGATTTATAAATGCTAATTTAAACAAAATTAAAATATAGGCATATATAAAATGCAAAACTCATGCGACATATATTCAAATAATGAAAGTGACATGTACAAAATTAAAATAGAGGCATATACAAAATTAAAATAGATGCATATATTCAAGAAATTGTATTGATATGTATAAAATTAAAATAGAGGCATATATTCAAGAAAATGTTTTGATATGTATACAATTAAAATTGAGGCATATATTCAAGAAATTATATTGATATGTATACACTCAAACAATCATAATTAGGGTTAGGGTTTGGCCAGGGAGAAGGGGAGGGGGCTCGGTTCTACTCTTGCCTAATTATATGTTGGCTATCACAAGTCTATACACTCTATCTGCTGCCCATCAATATCCTATGCGTTGGAATTACAACTAAATGTGAGCACCCAGAAATTTAGCAAATCCTATTTTTCAATAGAAGTCCTCGTTTTCTATTAAAAAAAGGAGTTCTCAAGCTAACTTTTCAAAAATCCCATTGAATTTTTTCTACTGATCATCACTATATGTGACACTATAGTAGAGATTATTAATAATATAAGTTCTGAACTTCCATTCAGTGCCAAACTATGCATGGATGTTATATTTTCACAACAACATTCTTAGATTGGGAAAGCTTAAATTCATACAATTTTTCTCAACATCGAGATTCACACCATAGATTCAATACAACTAACAGTGTGTCAATTAAGAGACATAATCAACAGGGGAGTTCGGCGGGGAGAGGGGGAGAAGGCTCGATTCTAGGGTTAGGGCTTGGAGGGAAAGGATGCGAAGGGGGGCTCAGCTGGGGAGAGGAGGAGTGGCTCGGGAGAGGGGGCTCGAGGAGGGCTCGAGGGAGGGAGAGGGAGGGCTTACCTCTCTCGGAAGGAGGAGGTGCCGGCAGTGGCGTTCGGGGAGGAGGAGGCTCCGGTGGCGGCACTCAGGGAGGAGGTGGTTCCGGTGGCGGCGCAAAAGCTCGGGGAAGAGAACATGTCAGTGGCGGCGCTCAGGGACGACAGGGTGATCTAGCGGCGCGTGAGATTGGTTTTTTGGATTGAGCACAGCATGGGAAAACCCTAAACACAAAATCCACCCATTTGTGATGACACTCATCACAGACGGGTCAAGGGCCAACCGTCTGTGACAAGTCACCATAGTCGGTTCGGCGGGAATCCGTCTATGATGTTTGGAGTCATCATAGGCAGATGGCTCTTCTTGCCAACTATCTGTGATGACTTGTCAAGCGAGACCTTGCCATCGGGAGGTGAGTCATCACAGATGATTTAAGTGAGCCATCTGTCTACGATGAGAATCATCTGAGACGGTTTCACATAATCATGTGAGATGAACTTTCCCGGATAAGCCTTTATATAGTAGTGGATCATAAAATTGTGTGGAGTTCATCCTACCAAAATACATGTCCTTGAAATATGCCGCAATCCAGTTATACCGAATTTCATATAAATTTCCTAGAGTGGTGTTGTCCTCTAGACCAAAGTGCTTCGACATCTCCTGCCATGCAGCCTATGAGCGGTGTTCGGGAATACAAGATGTAAAGCATTTGCCATCGCCCGTTCTAACAATAACATACATGTTACACGGAAATTGCAAGTGTTGGATAAGGTTTGACGGCTTTGCTGCGCATCACTGCATGCATCTTACACGTGCGTTAACCCGAATCACCAGATCACCGGTGTTGAGCCTCGTCGCAGAGGAAGTTTTGTTCGAGTTACATGTTGACTTTATTCTAGATCCTATAAGTTTAGAGGCACATGTACCGATCGAACTTTTGCAGTGCGTGGCCGGCGAGGGACGGCCAACCAGGCAGCGTCCGCATGGATGTTTTGGATTTACCTTCGCATGCAGGAAACCACGACTCTAGGTTCAAAAGAAAAAGAGGAAAAACCAGGTTTCTTAGGGAAGGAACTGAGCCATCCGCCACGAGCGGCGGCACGCCGCCAATGCTGGCACGGCGTCAACGGGGCGGCTGTTGCGCGCCTGGGTGCGGCAGGTGGTCGGAGTGCAATGCGGACGTAGCGGGCGGCTGGACTGCGGCGGTCATGCGCGTTGGGGCGGCCGTTGCTCACGCGTGCACTGTGGGCAGCCAGAACGCAGCAATCATGTGCGGCGCGGATGAGAGAGAGAGGGGCAGTGGTAATGGTGGGTAATTTTTCCATTGAAAATAGAATCTAAATGAGAGAGATGGACGGTGGTAATAATGGGTAATTATCTATCAACTTTAAGTGAATGACAACAGTGGGTAATTTTTTCATTGAAAGTAGGATCCAAATGTGAGAGACGGGTGGTGGTATATGATCTAAATGAGAGAGACGGACGGTGGTAATAACGGGTAACTATCTATCAACTTTAAGTGAATGATAACGGTGGGTAATTTTTTCATTGAAAGTAGGATCCAAATGCGAGAGACGGGCGGTGGTAATGATGGGTAATTATCTATCAATTTTAAGTGAATGACAACTGTGGGTAATTATCTATCACATAAGGATAGCCGTCAGATTAGGTAGCAGACCATCAAACCAATATGAGTTATTAGATGTATTTGATCGGATGGGACTGAGTAACCTATGTATGTTTTATGGGTGGACATAGAAAAAAAAATGTTTTAATAGTTGTTATCTAAACCGGATAATCGTATTATATTTCTACTGGCAGCTCCCTATTTCTTCCACTTTTTTACAAGCAATTAGTAATCAATTGTAATACTCCACACACGAGCATAATATAATCTTTTAAAATCTAATGTATAACTAACTCGTATACATATTCGATAATTAGCCGTAAGAGCGAATGAGATCTAACAAAAAGTTTCACAACAGAGCTCCAACAAACGTCTACGTCGTCGGGCTCAAACCTTGGCATGACAACATATGTTCCACAGCTCCGTGTCAACGATCTCAAAGTGCTGCTCGATTTTTGGTGGTTCAGGTAATTAAGACATAGACAAATAGTATCTACTAATCTTTTTCTATGTTGGAGTTCTCCCATGTTAAATAGGTACATACGACGCATCACCATGTTACTACTGCACGTCTACGTATACATTGCATTGTGCTACAAGTATGGACTATGATCTAAAAAAGAAAGTATGGACTGTAGAGTGAGAACTACGAGATGGGCCAGAGTCGAACAGATTCGTCAACATTTATCTAGCCACACATAAAAGCTCGAGTGTCTATATCCCTGCACCCCTTTCCCACAGTCCAAGCCATCACATTCCGGAACCTCTAGCTCTGAGCTACATTTGATGAAAGGCAAAAGGGAATTTCGGTCAGTATTTCGTTGTCGCGGCATCGGACAAAATGACAAACCTACAATTTGCAGTTTCGATGCATTTGTTTAAGGATATATCCATCAGGACACCAAATTATGTGTTTTGCGTGATGAACTGATCATATGGATTCTTAATTATTTCGTAGTTACAGACACGATGGTTAGCCTAGGGGATAGAGAAGGTCAACCGTGCGATGTGGGAATCATTCACACAGGATGTCAGGATTAGGTGACAGACTAATCTGAGCCACCTTTGGACAGGCTTGGGGACTTTGACGCAGATGAATGCTTTCTTTACATCCAACAAAATTCCAAACTTGTCGGCATGGTAATACTGCCAAAACATGCGATGCTAATGCTGCCATACCTACTTAAATATTAGTACGTACCAATTGTGTCCTCTAGAAAATTTTGCACAAAACATATCTCCGCGGGATTGAATCTTTACTTAACAAAAAGAATCAATAGTACACACTCAGCGTTGACGCTTGCTCGTGAACTTTAAAACCGTCAATCTTGTCCTTGGATTTCCAAAACAAGATCGAATAACCTGATGGCCCTGTTCTGAAAGCAATTCTCGCCGCGGTGGATGATGAGAAGAACTGATTATCAGCACCATCTCTATGGCTAGGCGCTCAAACCAAACTTTGTCACTAGCTACAGCCTCGTCGGTAGTTAAGACGATCATCTTAAACTACGGAAGAGGGGCATGGTGATGGAGCTTCCAGCGAGCCGAGCTCGAGATATCTCTCGTACTCGGGACGTAGAAGCTCGATCTGAGCTTGAGCAAGCCAAAGTTAGCCTTTGAGCTTGCTGCCAGGTTCTAGCCCTGCTCAAGCAAAGCTCAATAGATCAGAAAAACATTGCTCATTCTCATGAAAATAGAGCAAGCTCAGCTTGACGAAGTAAGTGTGTATTTGAGACATTCATTTGAAAATAGTGCAACTCTGATGGAGCTCCAGCAGACACGAGCTTGGCTTGACAAAATTTAAAAATTGTAGAGGTATGTATCCAAACGAGCCTGAGATATTCGAGCTGGAGCAGGTAAGGTTCGTGAGCTTGTGTCCAGGTTCGAGGTCAGCTCATTTGAGACTTGAGTCGAGCTCCAATTGAGCCTATATTAAACCGAGCTCAAATAGCTTATCGACCTTGAGTTTAATTTTCTGGAAGGCCCGACCGACGACGAAGGCAACAACGATGCATTGCATTGAACTCAATTCCTGACTGTCTAATATATGACGCGAAACCACTGTATAGGACAAAACCACTCTGGATTATTTTTTCTAGTTCTGTATTTTTGGGAATAGGACATAATTTCAAAATTCAGTGTGTAGTCTAATCTGTTTCCTTCTCAAAATAATGGAATCTGAATGACACATAGATCAAGCCCTCTTCCTCCAAAAAAAATCCCTCATATAAACTAAAAATAATAAGTATTAGCTGATTAGGTACATGTATGGATGCATGAGAACACCGACAACCATGCCCACGACATGGGTATAGGGATTCCAAATGTAGTAGACGACAAATATTCCAGGGCTACCAGAATTAAAATAGTACCCTGAAGTGCTAAGACTACTCTTACTGGTTGATAAAATTTCTAGACGGCCGGGTTCTGCGCTAGTGGGGAACCCGATTGAGGGATGGAAGTGACAAAACGATAAAAGTGGCAGTGTAACTCTTTGATACACAGGAGACAAGCTAGATATAACGGTAATCTTTCAAATATGTGACTGAACTACCTGATCTCAATTCTGTGTGTTTCCATTAGCTAGAGGGAAAAGCAGTGTGTTTCCTTTAGAGGGAAAGCAGCTTTGATAATTGATCACATACGATTTTCTCACATGTCTGGATGGAGCTGTTTATAATAACAAAAATGCATTACATATGACTATTAAAAACCGTTTGTAATGTGTAAATACAAAAAAAAACACCGCAATAGGCTTAGCCGCCACCTCACAGTGGCTCGCCATTGCTTGCCGGCGTGGATGTGCTGCTGCTCATGGCGAAGTGAGGCTGCGCACACACTGCAGCGACGCCTCGAACGCTTGGAGCAACTTCTCGCCAGCCATCCCTGCACCACCCTAGAGAGGCCTCCAAGCTCCTATAAGATGCCTCCACATGAGGAGATGCTGGTGAAGACGCCTTCGCCGCCGCCGAATCTGGCCATCGCGATTTGACCATTGCCTCTAGGGTTGAGGACACATTGGGCGGCCACCCCACAACTCTGCAGTTATGCCAACCATAAAGTTGACGAGGTGTGGCCAACACTGTGGCATGTAGAACTCGCGATGGTGGTTCTCAATCAAAGGGGCAAAGGGGAGATGAGAAGGAGGCGATGGGAGGCTAGGGCGCGAGATGAAGGGTGGCTAGGGGCGCAAATGGTTGCAAGGGGAGATAAAGCGACAGGAGAAAGGTGCGTTGGAAGGGAAACTTAGAGGAGGTGAGGGGGATCAGGATGATGATGTTAGGGTTTATGAGTGCTATCTATATTATACTGCTGGGATTGCTGGGCTGGTTTGGGTCAGAATTATTACAATTGGTTTTTTTTCAAAAATCGTATGTGATGTTTAGACTGAGCCGGTTTGGAAAGGTTTTGTCATAGACGGCAAAAGACCATCTGTGACTTAGCCGATTTTATCATAAGTGGTTGATGTCCTACAAATCTGTGATGTCTTAACCGTCCGTAACGAGTCTTTTTATCATTCATCTGATAAGATGTCCTACAAGACTGTTTCTATAGCAGCGAGAGAATATTACAATCATTATGCAAGCATGCTCTCAAAAATTGAGGCGCATGATTCAACCATATGCACATATTCTTCGCACATAATTGAGTAGCTGGATTGGCGTTATCCTGAGACTAATTAAGATTAAGGCCAGATTTGCACTTGGACTAATGCTAGGAATATATTAGTGTTTAAATTCAATGGTTTTGGTTAGTAGGCATAAATAAAAGAAGAAAAATTTACTGGATTAATTTATTAAATAAACATTGTCCCTTTCATGACATCTAATCAGAAAAGATAAATATTGAGTGAAAGTCAAGCTAGCTCGGACCATAATGAGGTGATATGAATGACTATATCCGTTGTCTTGGTTTTTACATTTAAAAGAACTCTCTCTGCGTTATTTGAGTGTCATATATAGCAAAAGAATCCAATTTAAAGAACGTTTTGCTGTGGTTATAGAGGTGGTCTCCATAGTACTAAGTGTAATGCCCCTGCTGAAATCGAATATCTAATTTGATTAAAATAAAGGGGAATAAAATGCAGCAGCATAGAGTAGGAGGACACAGACATCCTCCACCTAAACTGTGGAGAAAACCAATAATTAACTAGTAAATCAATAAGGTTTGCGTCCACATTGGACTAATTAAATAAAGTAGATGGACTCAGAGATCTAGCTCAGAGACCGCTGTCCCTACCTTAATTAATTAAGCTCTGCAGCAGTTCAGTGCTTGCTCAGCTCTAGTAGTTTCCTTGTGGACTTCGTATGCGTTGTACTTTCTCTAAAGTTTTGTTTTGTTGTTAGCCGGTAGGTAAGCACTGTTTAGCTGAAGATCCGCCGCAAACCCAGGCAATATATTCCGCTTGATGCAGATCTTCTGCGCCTACGGATGGTGCATTCACTTCAAAAATGATTAGCCCTGTATTGATTGTTGCATTGTATCAAGTAGCATCATCACTTTATTTTGTGAAATATTTGTGTACTAAAATTTGCAATATATATTAATAATATTCTTTTTAAGTACAGTATAGCATTCATTCATTTTCCGACTCATTCCTACGAGAATATCGTGAAATTTCTACACGCTAAACAGGTCTAAGGTCTTCACTAGTCGACTTTTTTTTATAAATAATATTTTTAAAATCAGAAATTTCAAATCTGGATGTCTAGACTCAAAAATTGTAAAACTATGCGTCTGTCGGCCAACGGTTAGCCGACAACGCGTTTGTCAGCTAACCGCGGACCGAAATGAGCGTTGTCGGCCAACCGTAGGCTAACAACGCCGTTGTCGGCCAATCGTAGGCTAACAACGGCGCTGTCGGCCAACGGTTGACCAACTGTGCGCCGAAAGCAAGTCAGCCCGCTGTTGGCCAACCGTTGGCCGACAACGGCTCAGTTGGCCAACCGTTGGCCGACAGCGCCCCATGCACGGCTTTTTCGGCCTCCAACGCCCCGTGCCCCCTATTCCCCTATTTCCCATCGCCTGCGCGTGTTCCAGAGAGAAAAGAGAAGAGGAGAAGAGAAAGAAAGGAAGAAAGAAGGAGAGGAAGAAGGAGGGAGAGAAGAAGAGAAGAGAGGAGAGGAGAGGAAGAAAGAAGAGAAGAGAGGAAGAAGAAGGAGAGGGAGAAGGAGAGAAAAGAGAAGAGGAGAGGAGAAGAGGAAGAAGAGAGGAGAGGAGGAAGGAGGGAAAAAACCTCACCCGCGGGATAGAACTCGACATCGACGGTAAAAAAAATTTCTCAACTTAAGTATGTTTATTAGCACGAGTATTATGGTTACTATGTGTTACGTATGTAAATATATACTAGTATAGTTGTACTTCTTATCGTAGTTTAATTAGGATGCTCTAAACTAGTGAGAATGCTTAAGTTCGTAATTGTTGTAAGAATCGTTAAGTGTGTAAGTTCGTAATTGTTGTAAGAATGCTTAAGTGTGTAAGTTCGTAATTATTGTAAGAATGCTTAAGTGTGTAAGTTCGTAATTGTTGTAACAGTTCTTAACTTCGTACATTTCTAATTCCCGTGAGAATGCTTAAGTCTGCAAGTTCGTAATTCTTCTAAGAATCCTCAAGTTTTTAAGTTCCTAACTCATGCACGTTTATATTTGAATGAATCCATTATTACCGCAGGTATGGCCCCATATCGTCATCTGGACCCTACGGTTGACGTACGACACCGGGGGAAGGCTACTGGAGGAGGGCGAAAAAGCTTCCCGTGCTCATCACTCGCACGCCTAAGCAGGATTGGATGATACACCCACAGTGGGTTGACAGGTGCGTATGTTAGTTACGTACATTGTTCGAACTATTCTTCATTGCATAACTTCACCCATGATTTATTGTTCGCAATTTGTTGCACAGGTTGGCTTGGGCAGGTCTCCTACCGCTGGCGCAGATGGTTGAGGCAACCGCGGCTAAGTGGAGGCTCATGCCGCAAGGTGACGACGATGAGGAGCCACGAGAGCAGTACAATGAGCGGTCTCGTCGTTTTTGTTACGACCGTTCGCTGATCACCTGTATAGTGGACCGTTGGAGGCCTGAGACCCACACCCTACACTTTCCTTGGGGAGAGATGGCGCCTACTCTCCAGGACGTCTCGTTCTTGCTGGGGCTACCGCTGGCTGGAGTCGCAGTTGGACCGTTGGAGCCTCCAGTAGGTTGGCACAAGGACATAGTGTTCCGTTTCGCAAGTGTTGCTCAGGGGGTCGGGGAGTTGGTCCGAGATGGAAACGGGCCTATTTGGCGGTGGTTGCGCAACTTTCAGGTAACTCCGACCGCCTTTCTTATTCATTGCAAACTTACTTTAAAAGTGTATTACCTTTCTTATGTCATTTTTCCGTGTAGATCGGTGCGCTAGGTTACCCCGCTATCGCGCTTACAGAGCTGCAGGTTGACCGTTGTTTGGAGGCGTACATCTTGTGGCTCTTCGACAAGGTGATGTTCACGTCCAACCACGTGACCACTGTTGACGCTCGCTACATTGGAGTAGCACGGGAGATCGCGGATGCACGTTGCCGTGAGGACATAGTTCAGAGGAGTTGGGGTTCAGCCGTCCTGGCCGCCACTTTGAGAGGCATGTGTAATGCTTGCACCAGGCGCGCCGAGAAGTCGGCGGTGCTGGGGTGCCCACTTCTGTTGCAGCTTTGGTCGTACGAGCGATTCCCGATCGGACGGCCGACCCTGCAGTTCGACGAACCGTACGATGCTTTGGATTACTATGGGGGCCTAATCGACATGCCTACTCTTGGGACATTCTGGACACAGAGACGGGTTAGTTTTATAGCTAATATGGTTTAAAAATTACTTCATTTATTTGCGTTCGTACTAATTATTTTTATTCCCGACAGATACGATATGCTAGCGAACAGGTCAGGAACTGCTACCCAGCTTTCACCTCTCAGTTCGATACGTTGCATCCTAGCCAGGTGATCTGGGAGCCGTACAGTCCAGATGCGTTGGCGCGACGAGTGCCTAGCGGGATCTCAACTTTGTGTACCAGAGACCAGGAGTACTGGTTGACGAAGGCAACCGTGGTGTTCGACGTCACTGTTGAGATAACAGCGGTGCACCGAGTGATGCGTCAATTCGGCAAACGACAGTTGTGTCCTCCCCCAGCACCGCCCGTGCTTCAGCCTCACATCCACAGGTAAGAGCACAGAAGGTCGCACTGTCAAATAATAGTACTGGTATATCGTTTCGTCAGTTCGCACGAATAACCATGAAATGTAGGTACACCCGCAAGGGTGGAAGCAAGATGGCTACAACTTGGGCACGACACCTTGCGCCGTTTGTCGAACGGTGGTCGACGGCAAGCGCAGATCTCTGGCACGAGGACGCGGCCTTCGATCCAGCGGAGTACGATGCGTACCTCCAGTGGTACCGCTCGGGGACGAGGTTGTTCTACGTACCGCGTGCCGACCCAGATGAGATGCAACAGGGCCGCATGTCGGATCACTACCTGGCTGCTTCTGTTGTTGGCGTCAGGCACCACGCGGTTAGTGCCACGGTTGTCTAAATTTCGTACGAAATATCGAGAACACTAGTACGTACCAACTAATAGCTATTTTCGCATTTGCAGGCGCAGATGACGCTTGAGGCTCAGGAGGAGGTTGCCGCACTTATTAATCGACTTGACCTGGGGATTCAGATCACTTCCTCCGAGCATCGATCGGCTTGGGAGCGACTGAATGGCAAGCTTCGGAAGATCTTCGAGACTTTGACCTGTGCGCGCGCGTCAGACGTCGCGCCTGCACGGCATAGTCGTCACGCGCACCGTCCCCCGCGGCACTCGTCCTCGTCGTGGCAGCCGCAAGTCTAGGTTCGTCCTCCTCTCCCGACGCAGGCCGGAGGCTCCTCGTGGCATCAGCAGCGACAGTCGTCACCAGCCCCTACACCACCTCTGCCGACGCAGGCGGGCGGCTCGCCCTGGCTGCAGCAGACACAGACGACACCATAGCCTGTCCGGGCGCGTCCGGATGGCTCGTCGTGGCTGCAGCAGCCACAGTGGACACCGCAGCCGGCACCGCCAGTCCCGACGCAGGCGGGTGGCTCGTACTGGTACAATCCGCAGTCTGTGATGGTCCACAATACAGGTAAAGCCGTATTGGTAATATGCTCTTAGTATGTTGCTGGATTATATTAGTGAAAATGATTGTTAACTGTAGGTGAAACGGTTCCTGTTTTGGCGTTCCCGAGTTCGTCGGATACTTCTGAGTACAGCGACGTGTGGCACGGCGCGGATGGTTCAGGGATTGTTCCTCACTTCCCGGCGTTTCAGACTCCATCACCACCACCCACTCAGGCCACACAGTCGCCTCCTCGCACACCTCAGGAGGAGCCGATTTACGGCAGGGGTCACCGTCAGCCACAGCTGCCGCAGCCCTTGACACTGTCAGGTCCTCGCAAGAGACCACGTCGTCGTACTCGTCGAGCTGCCGCACCCGCCGCACCACAGGGAGGCCCAGGAGGACCTGACTAGGGAGACGAGCAGGAGTAGTTTTTTTTAGCCGTACGTTCACAGCAGTTCCTTTTGCATTATGTCTATCTGTAGTCGTACTGAATTGTGTTTGAAGTACGGGTCCCATGACATTATTCGTGTTTGAAGCTCTAGAATGTTGTAACGCAACTATTTACCTCACACGCGCTCCGCTGTTGAGATCACTCTTCCGTCTGACCTCCCGAACTCTAATGTCCCTTCTCTCCCTCTTGCTCCGGAACTCTGCTCCCTCTCCTCTCTATTGTTGTTTCAATTTCTCGCTGAATCGGTGCGAGGCAGAGGCAGGCGAGGAGTGAATAAATAGACGCGTGAGGGCTGCGCTGGACGCGTTCACGGGCGGCCAAAGGCAAAAAAGGGGCGCTCGAGGGGGCCTGGATGCGACTGAAAGCCCTGACAGGAGGTCGGCCAGAGGGCCCGGGGGGCGGCTGCTGCTTTCGGCGCGCAGTTGGTCGACCGTTGGCCGACAACGCCGTTGTTGGCCGACGGTTGGCCGACAGGAGGTCCGCCCGAGGGCCCCCGCTGCTTTTTGGCGCGCAGTTGGTCAACCGTTGGCCGACAGCGCCGTTGTTAGCCTACGGTTGGCCGACAACGGCGTTGTTAGCCTACGGTTGGCCGACAACGCTCATTTCGGTCCGCGGTTAGCTGACAAACGCGTTGTCGGCTAACCGTTGGCCGACAGACGCATAGTTTTGCAATTTTTGAGTTCAGACATCCAGATTTAAAATTTCTGATTTTAAAAATATTATTTATAAAAAAAAGTCTTCACTAGTCAATGCCGCAGCCAGTGAAGCCACAAGGAGGATAGTCACCTCACATACCAGATGGACTTATGAATTGTGGAGAGCCGCTGCGACGGACAACTTTTTGTCGTACAACTCCCATCCCCGTGTAATCCACTATCAGCGGCAGAAGAAACAAACGGGATGCTTATACTTATGTGCAAATTTGTTGCTTCACTATCTTGTTTTCTTGCTCGTTTAAAATTGACTCTGTCTTATAATATAAGGTTTATCTAATTAATTAAGACAAAATTTTAACTATAAACTACTGTATTAGTATGTGGTTTATATGATACAAATTCATAATCATAAATAAGTATTTTTAAATATAAATTTAATAATATTATTTTATGTCACATAAACCACGTACTAATAGAGTAATCATTGATCAAAGACTTATCTTAATCAATAAAAATATGTCTTACATTATGGGACCAACGGAGTATCATTTGTATCAAAAAATTCCGGTGCCTCAGGTGCTTTTCTTCGTTTAAATATATATCTCAAGGAAGCAACTCGTTCAAAACCATCTCTGCATGTTTCCTATTGATTACTAGCTACAACTACAAGATTAGCCAACTCTCCACGTACTGCTGGTTGTTTACGTGGCGATCATGGGCAAACTAAATGTTGGGCGGGCTTAATGAGGGGCCTATATGAGTTAAAAGTTAAATAAATAGCCCACGGTTCCAATGGCGGACAAGATGGCTCTGGGTTTTAGTTATTGGGCCCAATTATTACGTGAGTCCAAAGCCTAATGACCGTCTTTCACATGGACCAACAGGGACTACATTACTTTTGCTTAGTATACGCTCTCCCACCGCCACCACCGCTCACAAACACTCGTCACCACCCACAAAATTTTTATTAGATGTCATTTTAAAATGTTTGTACTTAATCTTCTATAGGAATATGTTTTTGCAAGAAAACTTTTATATATTCACAGCTAATGTACTTTTTTTTAAAGATTTGTATGCAAATCCTACTTGTAACTTTGTCATCACATTGTAACAACATTTTACTAACACTCAAATACAAAATATAACTGTAAAAGGATATGTCGGATATAATTAATTGTGGGATCCCAAACAACAAGAAAATAAGTATGGCAGTAGTATCAATTGTTACTTTCTTGCGTAATAATAGTTTTTACCTTCTTCCATGATGATTGTGCATATTTTGTTAATAGAAAACTTTATATTGATCTTCCTGTCTTTACATCAAAAATATACACACAGCCCAACCAAGTTGATTCTTAAGAAGTTTATGGTAGAATGAAAAGCAACTCACAAAGTGGTCAAACGCTATAATCCAAATCAATATAACTCAAAAAATAACCAAACTCCCTCGAAGGCATTCCTCACTGTGAGGCTTCCCCCTACTCCCTTCTCCTAGTCCTCTATTCATCTCCCTCCGCTCTGGCCTCCTTTCTTCCTCTCTCCGGCATGTCAGGCAGCTTGAGAAGCAAGGAAAGGAGGGCCAGTTCTTCTTCCTATATGTATATTACTTGTTGCTCGGATAGGCGCTGCCGGCATTCAATAAAGCGACATCTAGATCCAATCCCCCCCCTATATTCTCCTTTCCGCTCTCTCCTCTTGGTCCATGATGATGGCGATGGGGCGGAGCTACGTAAGGGAGGAATTGTTGGGGATTTTGCTGGATCTCAGTACTACAAAACAACAAATCAATGTCACGCCAAATCCTTGATTAACGACGGATTTAGGACCTATCATTGATAATCATTAACGACAGATATTTTACCAATCGCTAATAACAGAATTATCAATGACGGATAACTTTCACAATCCGTTGTTGATGACTCTGTCTAGACTGACGGGCTCATCAGGAGCCCTTCGTTGGTGTTTATACCCTTAGTGACAGTCTATTTCTATGGTCCATCGTTGATGAGTATTTCCTCACTGGTGAGCATCTTAAACTACCCATCGTTGATGACAATGTCAGTCTGGCAGGTTTTTCTCATGCTCTTGGTTAGCCTCAGGAACTGCTAACAATGCCCTCTGAAAAGCAGTTGACAGTTCACATACACAAGTATAGTTTCATCACACATATTCACACAACATTCCATGACACATCATAAATCAAAAAATAGACAATACATCTTACATATAATTTGAACTTATTAAATATCGTGTGCTCAAGAATAGTTCCAAATAGAGATAATGTATTGAAATAGATGTATTTAAACATTTGTCTGATGATCCCATCGGCCTACTGTTGCCTGGAGATTGTTAGGTTCACTAAGATGTGTATCCACAAGAAGGATCGAGGATTGGACTTTTTCCCACATTTGACTGATGATTTTATCATTCCATCAGCTAGAAGTGCTCTATTCGACTCAAATTAGTCAATCCAGTGGGAAGTGTTTTGTCCATCACCTTGAAAAAGAATGTACATAGATTAGATGAGAAACTCAATATCATCCGAAACGAAGTACAGAGGTTTGAAAGGTTTTTACCTGGTCGAGAGTTTAGATACGTCAATGAGGTTGGCATCACCAACATTCATGGTTGGAGGTTGGCATCACCAACATTCATGGTTGCTGGGGATATGGAAACCCATGTTGTGCATTGGTGGAAGACGTCAGATGCGTTATTGACTTTTCTTATGTAGTGTCATCAAAATATAACATCATCACCGTTCAGACATCTCGATGACATTGCACAAGACACTCTTTCAGAAAAAAGTGTCTTGTATAGTGTACCGCGATGTCACAATGGTGACAGATATAAATTGAAGTAGGCTAGCCTATTTACAATAAAAAAATAGTCACAAATTTAGAGTAAATAGAGAAGATGATTTATAGTATTAAATAACTGTTGCACTACACATTACGGACACATTATGTGGCACAACCTTCTTCTAACCGATTCTATAAGCGACCAATCACAAATAGACGTGTTCCAAACAACATCAAGGTGAATTGCACGTGATGATGAAGAAGATAGCCTCAGACTATAGCCACTAAGATGTAACACGTGTAATGTGGAGCAAGTTCTTGTAGAATGAGTTATGGATTTAAGCAAATTCTTAATAGTTTCTACAAGAACTGTTTCACTGCACATTACATAAACATTATGCATATGTGGTCATCTTCATCAATGACATAAACAAAAAACACAATGCCTTAAACCTAAAACCTTGGGGTTAATGCGATTTTAACCTTACCCTTGGGGGTAAGGATTTTAAAATAATGCCTTTGAATAATGCCCACTAAAAATAATCGCACATCACTTTACAAGGGTTCAGTGGTGCAGGGTTTAGAGTTGGGGTTAATGCGATTTTAACCTTACCCTAAACCCTTGCATTGTGAACAATTTATTAGTGAGTCCTTCTTTCATCATTGGCATAAAGGACTGAGGTAAAGGCATAACTTGTCAGACTAAGGGTGTTACCTTCACAATATGGGAGGCAGAGGGGAGGAGGAGGTGCCTTCGGGTGGTCGAGACGTAGATCCGGTGGCCAGGGGGCATGCATCCTCTCGGTTCTCTAGATTCGGTGGCCGGCAGGTATACGTGCATCCTCCTGGATCTCCAAATCTAGCATCGGGCAGCCGCGCCTCCTCCTGGTCCTCCAGATCTGGTGGCCGGCGGGCATGCATCCTCCTAGCGCTCTAGATCTGGTGGTCGGTGGGCGTGCATCCTCCCAGATCTCCAGATCCAGCATCGGGCAGGTGCGCCACCTCCTCGTGTGGTCGGCAGCATTGGAGCAAATCGACACTGGTTAACGGGGCGCAAGAGGGGCTTGAGGAGATGGATGGACTGTAGGAAGAAGAGAAGAGGCGTATGAGTATGGCTTCAAATGGAATGAGGTGGCACAGGAGATGCCTTTTTATACAGGAAAAGTAAGGTTGTGGCATCTCCTCAATTCCCGTGCTAAATAAATTTTAGATTATTCCAGTGACAAGTTCAACGACAGGCCATTTACAAAGTCTATCATTGATCACTTTTTCTAGTGTAGTGCAGAGATTGAAACCATAGTTCTTTTATATAGTTCTTAAATACTAAAAAAGAAAAATAAATAACTAATAGTTCTCAAGTGGGACATCTTCATCAAGGGTTTCGGCACCAGAGGGTACACTTTATGGACCCTAAAGAAGCTAACTCGCTCGTTGCCCCACTTGATGTACTTCGCGTGGAGGTGGTTGACGTCACTCTTGTCCTTGCAACAAACGACAAAATGCCATGACTCGTTCTCTTCTAGTCTAAAATTTATTCCCATATACATGTTCACAAGCACACATCAGACAACTTGCCCACTGGAGTAGCATACGGGTTCACCGTAGGCATAGAGGAGGGTGCCATCTATTTGCCTAGAGCCACATTTGATGGCTTGGACTATCGCACGGCAAAGGCGCACATTCAAGTTGTCAAAGGAGGCTACTTTCTTGACTGGTGATAGAGGAGGGACTCTCTCTTGCGCTTCCCAGTGCCGGAAGAGCTATGCTCAATCAAGCGTGAGAGAGTAAGGGTGAAGGATCAAAGATGTCGACTAGAGGGGGGGTGAATAGGCGACTACAAATTTTAGCCTTTTATCAGTTGCTTTTAGAGAAGTGCGGAATTATAAATTCTCTAAATATGCAACTAAATGAATCAATCTATATCTCAAGATCCAATTAACTCAAAGACAATCTGTCGGCATTACGGGGCCCAGGGTCCCCTAAACCACTGGCAAAGGCCCAACTTGATGCCACGTCGTCAAGAACGCGGAAGTAGAAGAAGAGGTGCCTGGGGGCCCACCCCGAGCATCGTTCCCCTTGGCTAAGTCAAGGGGTGCCCCGAGTCGTCCTTTGATGGCGTTTCCCAAAAAACCCAAAGGCGAACTTGGTCCCCTCCCAAGATGAAGCAAACAGAAGGGCTCGGGGGCTCACCCAGAGCACCCGAGCAGAAGTGCTCGGGGGCTCACCCCGAGCACCCGAGAAGAAGTGCTCGGGGAGCTCACCCCGGCACCAACGGCGACCCGGGCTCGGGGGCTCACCCCGAGCACCCGAGCAGAAGTGCTCGGGGGCTCACCCCGAACACCCGAGAAGAAGTGCTCGGGGAGCTCGCCCCGAGCACCAACGGCGACCCGGCCCCCCGTCCGGGGCGCCGAGCTCCTCGCCCAAAAAATGGAGCGGCCTAGGAGTAATGCTCAGGGGCCTCCGATCTCGGGAGCCCCGAGCACCCTTTGAGGGCCCCTCATCAATCCGTGTGGCCCTCGAAGGGCGCATTTAATGCCTGTGTCGGATGCATTAAATGCCCGTCTATTCTAAGTCCTTGCGGGCCAAGGACGGTGTCCTGACCGGTTCCCATCCCCCCAAGTGATAAGCCCTGTCAGCTATCAGTCTTGGAGGGAAAGGAGAGGTCTGACACCCCTTTTTGACTTTAAGGGCGCGTTTCGGCGCGTCCATAGGTATGCCCTCTGCACCTGGTCCGTGGGACCCGGGTAGTTGCAGCTTAGCCCGTGTTAGGAACGTCAGATCTTCATCTCCTGACACGCCCTCATCATGAAGATCCAGTTCCCAATCAAGGTGTGACCGGCACTGTTCCGCTACAGCAAATCTCAACCACCGACGTGGCTCGCCCATGCCGGGTTTCTTCCGTGACAAGCTTCAAGGACAAGATATTTATCTTTCGGCCCCTGTGGTGACCCTCGGATATATAAGGAGAGAACCACGGCCATGCAAAGGATCGGACCCTAAGAGCTTTTCTTAGGCAACACAACCTTAGAGATTCAAACCCGAGAGGAAGAAGAACGGGAGCGGCTGTACTGCTAGTTCACTGTAATCTTTTCATATATTCTTAAACACATCCAAAACAGGACGTAGGGTTTTACACCTAGAAGGTGGCCTGAACCTGAGTAAATCATCGTGCTTCTTCCCCATTTCCATATCCTGCCAAGCTCTAGCTCCGGCGTAACTTCGTAGATCTCCGCCTCCCCGGCCGAATCCCAAAGGGGGTCCTTCCGGACCACCGATACCGGCGTTTGTACACCGACATCTGGCGCGCCAGGTAGGGGAGGCTACGTTCTCGAAACCACACCACTCATGGCAGGCCGACGGTCATCCTCCCAGCGTGGAGAAGGACAACAGTCATCCGCTTCGACACGCTCGGCGTCCTCTCGAGAGGAGGGGAACCATGCTATCCCCACCGGCACTATAGCGGCAGCCGCTGCGTTGTCAATGTTGCGGCACCCAGCTGGCGAAGGCCTATCCAGCCTTCGTCGAGCCATCCCAGACGGTTCGGCACCGGCTGGACTTCGACGAGCCGGGCGAAGCAGGCGCGCTGCATGGGGCGCAACTTCTCCTCCGGCATCCTCCAGTCCAGGTGGAAGGCATATCTCTTGTTGGCCCTTGGCTCTTGGAGGTAGCCAACCTGGTTGACACCGCTCGCTGTCAGGCAGCGGCCAGGAGCTCCTATACCTCTTCGAGGCATGGCAACCCTCAAGAGGGCCCCTCAGCGGCGCCTCCATCATTACCGCCACGTCCCCGACGTGGTGAAGCGACGGAGCCCCGCGGCGGGTCCCACCATTCGGTCGCCTCTCCTATTCGAAGAGACGGCCAAGACCTTCGCCACCGCATCAATCAGTGGCAAGAAGGTCGAGATGCACGCGTCACCATCGAGCGCCAGCGGGAGCGGCGACGTGGAGCAAGGGCTGTCGAGGGCCAATCATCCTCCGGCCCCCGCTGCCAGTCGTACGTGCTCTTCGGTGCGTGTCCACACGCCACCGGTCGGGAAGGGCGGCACTCTGCTTTATGGAGCGGGTTGCCAGGCTTTTACCCCTGACCTTCGCCACGTCAGCTGGCCGGAGAAGTTCCGGCCCGACTTACCGCAAAAATACGATGGATCCTTCCACCCCGAAGAGTTCCTCCAGATCTACACCGCCGCTGTGCAAGCGGCGGGAGGGGCCGAGAAGGTGACGGCCAACTGGTTCCCCATGGGCCTAAAGGGCTCTGCCCGCTCATGGCTCATGAACCTTCCCCTGAGCTCCATTGGCTCATGGGAGGATCTCTACCACCAGTTCGTGGCCAACTTCCAGGGCACTTTCGAGCGCCCCGGCATGGAGAGCGATCTCCACGCCATCAAGCAGCAACAAGGGGAGACGCTGCGACACTTCATCCAGCGTTTCAGCCAGGTTCGCAATACCATCCCCAAAATCTCTCCTCAGGCAGTTATCGTTGCCTTCCGGCAGGGTGTCCGTGACGAGAAGATGCTCGAGAAGCTAGGCACACGTGACATCCAGTCCACGGCGGACTTGTTCGCTGTCGTGGACAAGTGCGCCAAGGCGGCTGAGGCTCGCGCATGGCACAGTCCGCGCCCTGACCAGTCGATGATCGATGGCGCGGGTTCCTCCCATCCCTCTGGGGGGCGGGAGAAGAAGAAGAACAAGAAGCGCAAGTCCGAGCCCATCGCGGCGGCAGATCCCAAGGCGCGGAAGCCACTACGCACTGGTCCGGGCGGCGGGGGCAAGAAGCCATCCAGGGCCCCTGAGCAAGGCCCTAGCGGGTGGTGTGAGATTCATCACACCGACTGGCACGACCTTTCCGAGTGCCGAACGGTGAAGTTCCTCGCCGAGAGGAACAAGAAGGAGCGCGAGGAGCGCCGCGGAAGCGGCAACGACAAGCGCGACGGGGAAGAGCGAGAAGGAGGTCTTGGGTTCCAAGAACCTGAGGCCGTGGCGTGCATCAACGGGGGTGCCTCCACGCCCGCTTCGCGCCGCCAGTTTAAGGTGATGGCGCGCGAGGTGTGCTCAGCGGCCCCGGGCACCAGGTTGACCCGACCACTCAAGTGGTCGGGCGCCCCGATCATCTTTGACAGCTCTGACCACCCCGAGAGCACGTCGGGTGTGGGCCGCCTCCCCTTGGTGGTCTCTCCAACAGTGTGCAATATCAAGGTAACCCGCATGCTGATCGACGGGGGCACAGGACTTAACCTCCTGTCCCCTGAGGTTTTCAGGAAGATGCAGGTGCCACCCGGGCAGCTAAAGCCGACAATGCCCTTCTTCAGCGTCACCCCAGGCCTCACCATGCCCTTCGGGCAGGTGTCCCTGATGGTTACATTCGGGACCAGGGAGAACTTCCGGACGGAGAGTATCGTCTTCGACGTCACCGAATTTGACCTCCCGTACAACGGCATCCTCGGCCGCCCGGCCCTCGCCAAGTTCATGGTAGCGTCCCACTACGCCTACCTCACCATCAAGATGCCCGGGCCCAACGGCACAATCACCGTGCCAGCCGACCTCCAAGGCTCCGTCATCTGCGCCGAGCAGCTGTTCTCGGCCTCCTTCGCCGTAGCCGAGGATGTCGGTGAGCGCCCCCAGTGCTCGGGTCCACCACCGACCAAGCTCAAGATCGCCGCGGATGACTCCGTACCTGTCAAGGAGGTGGTCCTGGGTGAAGACGCATCCAGGACCGTCAAGATCGGCAGCCGCTTGGCCGCCAAATAGGAAAGCACGCTCATCGCCTTCCTCCGGGCGAATGCCGACGTGTTTGCTTGGCAGCCGTCGGACATGCCCGGGGTCCCTAGGAAGTGATTGAGCACCGCCTCACCGTGCGTCCCGACGCACGTCCCGTTCGACAAAAGGTGCACCGTCAAGCACCAGAACGCCAAGAGTTCATTCAGGCGGAAGTTGGCAAGCTCCTTGCCGCCAGCTTCATCCGTGAAGTCCTCCACCCGGATTGGCTCGCCAACCCCGTCGTCGTGCCGAAAGCCAACGGTAAGCTGAGGATGTGCGTGCACTAGTATAGAAAAGGTTATCACTGACGGGCAGATATCACCCATCTGTGACAGGCGGAGAGCCTGTCAACAACCAATCGTCAGTGGTAACACAAGTTACCTCTGACGGGTGGCATAACCGTCAGAGATAGCACATTATCTCTGACTAGTGGCAATTTGGACCCGTCAGGGATAACCGTGGGAGAGGACCACATGATCGAAACGTAGAACACATCTCTAACGGGTAAGTTATAGAAGACCGTCAGTGATAACTCCTACCTTTGACGGTACTAGTAGCCGACCAGTCAGAGATGGAAGTTATCACTGACGGTCAATGTACTGGTGCCCGTCAGTGATGAGTCTTACCTTTGACGGTTCTTTAAAGCTGCCCGTCAGTGATTAGTCTTATTACTGACTGTTTTGTATATGCGCCCGTCAGTGATGATCCTATTCATAAACCTATTTTGCTGGCTAGCCTCAGGATTTGCTAGCCATGCTGAAAAAAATTCCCAGCTGTTCAGCCCCTAGCTACACAGCCTCTCAGCAGCCCCAGCTGCAAGGCACAGGCATAAAGTATACACATCACAAATATTTGAAATAACAACGTACATCACATAGCATCACATTTACAACACATTCACAAATATCTGAAATTCACAAATCGAAATGCAAACATGCACATCTCTCATGCGGCATTGAAGAGAACAGAGTTACAAATCGAAATGAAATTCACGTTGC
>JAGXJF010002467.1:0-113350 GCA_019208055.1 Stipa capillata
TACGTGTATATGTCGGGCCTATGTGTGCGCATATGGATATACATACCCTCATAGGCATCCCTAACATTTTTCCTCTCCTGGGAGTTAACCCCAAATTCCTACAAACATCGGAACCCTATCCTCGGCATTCCCTATTTATTTTTCTTCGTCATTTATTCAACCATATATATATATACTTCCAAAATCAAATAGCTAGAAAATTTCCTTTTATGTCGAAATAGGAAATTCTGTCTAACCCTTGACCATTTGAAAGCCCCGAAGCATCACGTGTTCCAATTGTCCCTAATCCAAAACCTGATTTATTAAATTGGAGATAAAACTAATCTACGAAATTCGTCATCACATGTCATCCCTCAAATATGAGTAAATCGTAGCAAAATAACCCTACACTTGGGAATTAGTTTCTTTTGCATCTTGTTAGCTGTAATAGCAGGCCTCTTAATGCAAATCTTTTTCATGTGATAGAACCAACCAGTCACCTAGGTGTGTACTTGTAAGCAGGTATATGGCATTGACTCATCACACCTGCCATGCCTCTTCCCACGTGACCATCTCTCCAACTCATTATGGAATACATGCACACATAGGAACACTGTCTACTTAGGTGCTCATGCATAGGTATATATATATTAAAATCTTAGTACTCCTTGTGAACCCACTCCTTAGCAAGCTTCTTCACGTGTGCAGCCAAAACTAGCTCGGGGAGAATTTAAGTCTAGCAGCACACGCACTATTAACCCTCCTGTGCTAATCAAACACCTGCATTGCTTCCTCACCAACACACAAAATCAGTGCCCACCTTCTATCGTTTTGCTACAGCCCTAGCCAGCTAACCCATATCTACTCTTTAGCTCCTTTAAATCCTGCTAGCTACGCCATGCCACCCACTGGTACCATTCGGCACCTGAACTCACTGCCCCTTTTGCCAGCACACACCCCAAGCGGTGCCTAACTCCCTGTGCTTCTACAGCCCACCTTGCCACCGTTCAATGCTAGCATTGACCACGTGCATCTCCCTTCCCCTTATCCTCTTCCATCCACCAGCTTAAAAGCCAGCCGAGCCTCATCCCCCTATTGTTTTCCCTTACTTCTCCTCATGGTTAATTAGGCGCCTGAGCTCCTCTTGCTGTTCTCAAGTGCTTCACCACCTTAATCTCCTCTACTCTCCTCCTCCCACTGCCCAGCTAGAAGCCGAGCTGCCCCACCTTTTCCCCCTTGCTACCTCATCCGAGTTGCTCCCAAGGTCCCCTACTGAGCTACTCCACTCCCTCACCCCACGAGTTTCTTCTCTCTGATGTTCTTCTTCCAGCTATTCTCTCCTGAGCTCCTCCTTCATCTAGCAATTCCCGGAGCTTCCCCACCGTTCTTCTTCCCCTTAGCAACCAAGCTTCCTCTCCTTCACCTCCCCCCTCACTCACCTTCTCCATTGCTCCCTACTCCAAGCCGCTATCCTTTGGTCCCATTAGCTCCCTTTCGGTTTCCCAGCACCAAACCAAGCTACCGCGGGCCACCTCTATCGATTCTGGCGTGAAGCTCCGCCACCGCAACCACCCTCTCTAAATCTCGAGATCCTCATTGCTTCCTGAGCTCCTCAAGCCTTCTTCCCTTCTAGTCTTCTCTACCTTTCGTACCTCCAGCCGACGGCCGGTGAGTCCCATCGTTGCCTCCATGTGCCGCTCCCGCTTCTGACCTCCCCTCGTTGCCGCACCAGTCCGCCACCGGTGAGATTCTGTCGCCCCCGGCAGATCCTTTTTCCCCTACCGCCCTTCCACCACTGTCACACGTGGGCCACCGCCTTCCCCAATCCGTCCTCGCCGCCCGCATTGGCAGTCGCTGCCTGCGCGTCTCCGCCGCCGCTGGCCAAATCCCCGAGGGCCTCGGCATCGAGCGCCGCCCCTACGCCGCGTGAGCCCAGCGCATCTCCACTGCGCTCCCGCAGCTGCCTAGGATACCCGCTATAGACGTCACCCACTCGGCGAGCCCGTCGCTCCGGATCTACCAGTAGTTTCCCTCGGCACCGATTCTCGGAGGTAGAGTACCACCAAATCCCTCCTCGGGTTCACCCTCCCAAGCATCGGTGAGGTCCTTGCTTCGCCGCTGGTGAGAGGACGACCTGCCGCAATCTCGGTACTTGCCGGAGTCAGCCATAGCCTCCGAAAACCCCGTGCCAAGCTCTTCCCTTCTAAGCCCTCGCTCCCCTCTTGCCGTCGGCGGACCCCCAGAGGCAGCTCGTGAGCCAACCGAGCAGCCAATGCTTCCCTCTCTCTCTTAACTCCTTTTTGTTTTTTTTCTTACTTTCACTCCAGTGCAAAGGTCAAGCTTTCCAAGTCATTTGAATTTTGATTATTAGCAAAATCTACACATACATGTCATATGCATATTTTCCACAAGTTGGCCCCAAGCAAAACGATTCTTCTCGTACCATCATCTAAACCGTATGCTACGTTTTGGGTTCTGTTATAACATGGGATCCAAAGTTTTTTTTATAGAGTAGTATGAAACCCTATATGAATCCAGTATCTCTTTTGGAATTCTGGGAAAACCATGGGAAACGTCAGATTTAGAGTTAACCCTAACAATCTATAAGTTGAAAACATATGTGGTCTATAAAATAGCTCTAGAGCCTGACTATTAATTCATAGAGTACTTTCAAACTATTTTTACACCCCTGGCCCCAAGTATATGTTGAAAACCAGAGTATGCCCCCTAAAAGCCATGGAGCATGAGATGCAGGCATATACATCTAAAACCTTGAAATAAAACTTACGATGGCTTCCGTAACTTATAGGTAGACTCACCACCTATCTTGTACTCATATTGATCTAGGGTTAATTAAGGTCTTAAGTTCTTGACAGATTGGACCCCATAAGGAAGAGAGAATGGAAACCTTTTGTGCCTAATATCTCACTCAATAAACATATATGTTGCTATGATCACCAAACCCTAAAGCGCATTCACTCTAACTCAAAAGAAGCTACAAAAATCCTATCTCAACAAGAACCCTAAAACCGATACCTTTTTGCCGTGACGACCTAAGGCACCCCTTTCTCACTTTCTATAATTTCTTAGAATCATGTAGCTAATCGAACGTGTTATGATTTCATGTGTTGATTCTTGTGGTTTTACAGTCGATGTTTTTGGTTTTTACCTTGCACCGATGAGCTATACGACGTCCTTCCGACGTGTAGATATCGACGTTACAGAGCCTTGCGCGATGGATCCCGGACGGTTGCCAGGCAAGCATTCCCACCTTGAACATGTTGAATTCTATATTTGTCAAAAGTTAAATATTTTGTTTGCAACTCTGCATGCTATGTGTGTATCAACAATAATTTGTGCTAGACCTAGATACATCCCATAGTTGCATATGACATAGTTCTGAAAACCTGATCCCTGTAACCCTAGTAATAATTAGCCGGTCATCGTATGACTAGCAAAATATTAAGGATATAGGCAGTAGCCATGCTTAGACTTGCTATAGAGAGAAACCTAATTTTGTTCGATATACGCGAAACCCCTTGGGTTATGGGATTAAAACCCTCGGGAAGGCATGTACCTTCCGAGGCGATTGTTTGAAAGTAATGTTTGCCAAAACCCCAAATTAAATGGAGGATGATTTTGATTTGGGTGAGAACAGTAAGTGGAGATCGGAAGAATGGTGGTAGCATGTAGTGACATGGCGAAGAGGTGATGTTGTGCAGTCTTGCTCGAATCGGTTAAGGACCGAGCCTAAGTGCCGCTCGACCAAGTTCACCCCGTACGTCCACATGTCCTTTATGGGAAGGACTTGACTAGATACCCCGCCAAGTATTAGTGCCTAGACCCGTGGGCAGTAGGAAGAGTGTGCTAGGTAGATTGGCATCCCTAGAGCATCTCCACAGGATTACGTGGGTAGAGGTTCCCTGGTGGACCTCCACGTGATATGTGGGTAGAGGTTTGACACAAAGATAAGTCTACTTCGGGTTGTGGGGTCGGGCATCACTGAGCACAAGTGAAGACTGGGTAGATCTTATCTAGCGGGTTCAGCTCTAGTACAAAAATGGGTGAGAAGTCTCGTTGTAATAACCCTGCCGGCATCTCTCGTGAAGAGTGCTCATTTGGCCATGGCAACAGGGGGACTTACATCTTGTGGGCAAAGCCGTACAACCTCTGCAGAGTGTTAAAATCTATTCGAATAGCCGCGTCCTTGGTTATGGGCACAACTTGGAAAGGCCACACACTGGTTAGACTAAGTTTTGATTACGAAATGTGGGAATGGGATTAAGGACGTGGGCATGATGTGTCCACAGTGTGCAGTTTGGGCTACAGGTTGGTAGTGAGGAACTGTAGAAGTGAAACCTAGCCCGTGCTGCAGAGCGGTAGCACGGGTAGGTTTAAGGACTGTTTGAGGCGATACACGGGTTATCAGGCTCTAGTTGACAATTGTCAGAGTGTAATTTCTGGCACCAGGTACTGACCCATCAGAGACGGGCTTGCTTTCAGAAAAATGCTTTTGAATCTATTACCATTGTATTTTCAATGAAAACTTACTTTTCCACTCAGTCTTCAACTTAGGGTAGAGCCTTTTTATTGAACAAACCTTGCATGAAATATGACCGTTATACTACCCCTACGGGATGCTTGCGAGTATATTCCATGTACTCACCTGGCTTGTTGATTTGGCCAGACGAAAAAGACGTCAACTCCGAGGATACGAATGAGTTCATGAAAGCTAGGATGTAACCCCAGTCAGTTGCCTATCGGATATGGCATATTGATGGGCCACATCACCGCTTGATTTTCCCTGCAAGTTTAAAGCCGCTGGGCTACAGGTAAAGGACCTCGACCTGAGGGACTATTTATATCTCCGATACTGAAATATGCGTGTATGACGATGATATACAGGTTAACTTGTGTATACCGACTACTGATCATGGGACCGGTATAGTAAACACAAGGGATTATCTGGTCTTAAAACCGGGTACGCCACACTCTGCCAATGCAAGATGTTCGTCCCATGAACCTCCAAAATCAAATACACAGGCTCTTAACATATCTTCAAGAATTTGATTTATTCTTTTTGTTTGCCCACCGGTCTGAGGATGATAAGCTATGCTAAAATCAAGCTGAGTACCTAGAGCTTGCTGTAGTTGTTGCCAAAATGCAGATGTGAATACCGATCCTCGGTCAGACACTATCTTTTTGGGAACTCTGTGTTTGCTGACAATCTCTTGAATATAGATCTTAGCAAATCTCTCACAAGAGTAATTCTGATTTATAGCAATAAAGTGCGCTGTCTTGGTTAACCGATCAATGATAACCCAGATAGCATTTTTATGCCTTTGAGTTCTCGGTAAACTAGTAATGAAGTCCATACCGATCTCTTCCCACTTCCACTACGGTATCGGTAATGGTTGCATTAATCCCACTGGATTCTGGTGTTCTGCCTTAATTCTAGAGCATGTGTCACACTCAGACACGAACTTGGCAATCTCCCACTTCATATTGTTCCACCAAAATGTTCCCTGCAAGTCCATGTACATTTTCATACTTCCGAGATGAATACTATATGGGGTTTGATGAGCTTCTTCTAAAATCACCTTCTTAATTTCCAGAATGTTAGGAACACATATCCGGTTCTTATACCATAGCGATCCGTCATCCTTTAAGGTAAACTCCGATGGTTGCTTCGCCTTGATTCTTTTGATTTCTTCAGCAATGAACTTATCTTCCAATTGATGTTTCTTGAACTCATCTTGTAGACTAGATTGAATCATTAAAGCTGCAACACTGGCTTTCACCCTTGTTGATTACAACCTCGATTCGATCCTTATCCAAGTCATGAAGAATTTGCTTGGATATATCTTCAACCTTCTCCAGCTGAATTTTTGACTTCCTACTCAACGCATCTGCTACAACATTGGCTTTTCCTGGTGTATAATTGATTTCTAGGTCATAATTCTTGATCAGTTCAAGCCATCTTCGCTGCCTCATGTTCAATTCCTTCTGTGTAAAAAAGTACTTCAAGCTTTTGTGATCCGAGTATAACTCACACTTCGATCCATAGAGGTAATGCCATCATTGTTTCAGCGCAAAAACCATGGCTGCGAACTCTAAATCATGTGTTGGATAATTGACTTCATGTGGTCTGAGGTGTCTTGAAGCAGAGGCAATGATTTTCCGGTCTTGCATCAGCACACATCCTAACCTTGACTTGGATGCGTCACAGTAAACACTAAAATTCTTACCACTTTCCAGTAAGGTTAACACTGGAGCGGTTGTAAGCTTCCGCTTCAGCTCCTAAAAACTGTTCTCACATGCTTCTGTCCATTGAAATTTGGTGTCTTTTCTCAACAACTTGGTCATAGGTCCAAAAATCTTGGAGAATCCTTCAATGAATCTCCTGTAATATCCTGCTAATCCTAGAAAACTTCTAATTTCCATAATAGATGTTGGTGATTTCCAATCTACTACAGCAACTCCTTCTTTGGTGATGACATGGCCTAGAAAAGAGACTTGGTCTAGCCAAAATTCACACTTACTAAACTTAGCATACAACTGATGCTCTCTCAAGGTCTGTAAAACTATCCGAAGATGTTTTGCATGATCTTCTTCATTCTGAGAATAGATGAGGATATCATCAATAAACACGATCACGAGTTTATCGAGATATTTCATGAATATCTTGTTCATCAGATTCATGAACACTGCTTGTGCATTTGTCAATCCGAATGGCACCACAAGGTATTCGTGATGTCCATATCGAGAGACAAATATTGTCTTCGGGATATCTTCTGGCTTGATTTTGATCTGATGGTAACCTGATCGCAGATCTATCTTGGAGAAAACTCCAACACCTCTTGATCAAACAAGTCATCAATTCTTGGCAACAGATACTTGTTTTTGATGGTGACATTGTTTAGGTTTCTATAATTGATGCACATACAAATGCTACCATCCTTCTTATCAACAAAGAGAACTGGTGCTCCCCAAGGTGATGTACTTTCTCTAATAAATCCTTTCTCTACCAACTCATCCAACTGCTTCTTCAGCTCTACCAGTTCTACTGGTCCCATCCTGTATGGTCTCTGAGCTATCGGTGATGTGCCTGGTATTAAGTCAATGGTAAACTCCACCTCTCTATCTGGTGGCATACCTGGCAACTCATCTGCAAAGACATCAGGAAACTCCCTAACAACTGGTATTTTCTCAATACTCTTCTTTTCTAAGGAGTTTAACTAAAATTCTAGGTTTGATCCATGGTTTCTCTGACCTTGGAACACAACTCTTTCGCCTACAGTCAATTTGAGTTTTATGACGTGCTAACCAATCCATGCCTAATATAAGATCTAGGCCTTGGAGTATCAAAAGATGAGCAAAGAATGCATAGCCACTAATTTCTATGACTAGCCATTCTATCTTCTTAACAACTCTTATAGGTCCTCCAGGTGATTGTACCTGTAGATGCTTCTCTAAAGAGCTAGTTTCCCATGGTATCCCTTTCATGAATTCTTCAGAGATGAATGAATTTGTTGCTCCATAATCAAAAAGTATGATACCAATACGAGATGACCGACAAGTTTGAGATGTCCATGATAGGGCAATTCAAATTTTTCCTTGGATTTCAAGTCAAGCAACTCTAGGAAGGTACTTAGTCAAGGCAATTACATCAAGTATATGCTCAAGAAGTTCGACACGGAGAGTGTGAAGCTAATCCATACACCTATGCAAACCAGCAGCCACCTCGACCTTAACTTAGAAGGTAAACCCATGGATCAAAAGGTATATTGATCCATGGTAGGTTCCCTCCTTTACCTTTGTGCATCTTGGCCCAATGTCATGCTTAGTGTGTACATGTGTGTAGGATTTCAAGCGGCTCCTAAGGAGTGCTACCTCGTGGTTGTTAAGAGAATCTTAGGATATTTAGTTCATACACCCAACTTAGGTTTGTGGTATCCCAAAGGTGCTAGTTTTGATCTAGGTTGATATTCAAACTCTGATTATGTAGGATGCAAGATAGATAGAAAGAGCACTTACGACACTTGGCAATTTCTTGGAAGATCCTTTGTATCTTAGTCCTCCAAGAAACAAAACTCCATTGCTCCATCCACCTTCGGAGCCGTATACATATCCACCGGTAGTTGTTGCACTCAATTTCTTTGGATGAGGCAAACTTTGATAGATTATGGAGTAAATTTGAAAGAAGTGCCTCTTTTGTGTGATGATAAAAGTGCAATCAAGATAGCCAACAATCTTATTCAACACTCAAAAACCAAAAACATAGATATCCGCCATCATTTCCTTAGGGATCATGTGACTAAAGGAGATATAGCTTTGAGCCATATAAGGATGTAAAATAATAAATGGATATATTCACCAAGCCCTTAGATATGAGTTGAGAAATGAGTTAAAAATCTTGGATCCTCGAAATGTTGCTTGAAGTATTGCATACTTGTTGATTGCTTAGATTGATTTTGGAGCTTAAGATGTGTGAACACACTAAGGGGGAGTTGTGTTCTCTCAATGAACAACAACATCCATAAAGTATGAACAAAACAATAATTTTGTGTATTTATTATCTTTAGGGTAATGAATATGCATAAATGTGAGCATCTTCATCATAAGATTCCATGTTTTCGATAAATAGAGGTCCTAGTGCATAATTAGCTCATACATAGTGGTAATGATGAGATGGTGGCCCGATCTTTCGGTGAGAGAAGATAACTAATGGTTTGGTGGAGTTTGACCTTGACGATCCAACTATACCATACGTGATGATATGCCTTAGCAATCACTAAACCAACCTCTGATGGTTATTGACCTTGCCGTAGACGCGATCAACCTGAATAATGAAGTTCGAGTTCCTGCAAGCAACCGAAGAACCAGCAAGAACTATGATAAATTGTAATATGAAATTGTGAGTATTAAATTGGCACAAGAGATACAAGAAAGTATATTGGGATTCCACTAGCGATCTAAACAAGATGGTAGTCCTACACGACTTATAGATGTGATAATGTAGTAGTAGCTAAACAACTCAATGAAACCAAAAACTAAAGAGAGAATCCTAGAGGGTATATAAAGAGAAGATGTGATCTGTTTCAGAGACAGTCTCGAATTGTTTTGGCTATTGTGGTCGGCTCATAAGGAATTCGGAGATGGGGTTGATAGGTTGGAAAGAGTACGAGATAAGCTTTCCAAAGAGTCCAAGATCACCCACATCGGAGTCCGTATGCTCAAGATAAAGATGTTTAAAGTCAAGGCTGTCTCAGCAATCCGAATCAGAGTCCAGATCTTGTGGGACTCTATTCCTAGCTCTTCTTGGACCAAAAGTGACGTGGGAAGACTCCTTGTATAGCACCAATTCATGTGGGGACATCTTCATTGACACATGAATTTCATTCCTTCCTCCTCCCAAGAGTTTGAACTTGAATCCTCACTTGTTCTTGACGATCTTGACGAACCGCCGTTTGTTCTTTATAACTCGAGCAGCGGATGTAGTTGAAGTAGTGGAAGTAGAGGTGGCAGTGGGTATATCCATGGGGGCCATGTCCTCATCAACCTCCCTTCCTTGAAAACAAAGCCATCCTCGGATTTGCATAAGTTGAAAACAATCAAAGAACAAAGAAAGCGTGTATGCAGCATATATGTATCTATCAATCATGGTTAGCTTTTCTTGGTTAACAATTATATCAAAACCATGATCACAACTATGATTCATCTTGGCGGATTTTAGAAACATGCATAGTGGTACATCATTCTTATAATTCCAACAAGTATTGCAACTCAATTTGCAAGTATAAGTGAAGTGCTTATGCATATAATCTGCTTTGCAAATATAAGGGAAATGTTCATGCATATAATCATGTTTGCAATGTATATCACTTAACCATCCCAACATAGGTGAATAATCATCAGTGGTACCCAAATAAGAAGCCACATCATGCTGAATTTTGGAGCAAGTTAATGCACTAATGTTGGAACAATCATGTGACAAGCTATTTAACATCAATTCACCACCAATATTGGAGGTCATATCAAAACAATGAAGCATTGGTGTCAAATTATCTCCTCTAAAAGCAAAAAGTTGACCATATGCAATGAAAATCCTATGCATCAAGAATTCATTGCCTATGTCATAAATTGCTACAGCATGTAACATAATCATTTGAATCAAAGAATGACAATGCGTAGATGATGAGATGAATAATTACAGGTGGTCATTGTTAAAATGAGTAAGTTTCGAAACAACCAGTTCAGTACAAGTGATGCAAACCAAATGCAAACAAATTTCATCCTCTACACTAGTAGCTCCAATTAAATTGATACTATAAGCAGGAGTGTAGGCGGAATTCCAAGATGGTAAATTTACAAGTTCAGAAACCTTTTCTAGAGCATTTGTCAAAGTCATAGGGTTAACAAGTTGGATAGCACATACAACATCATGACTAATGGCATTATACATGTCATTATATTTTATGAACTTATCATATCCTATCTCAGAATCATTCAATTCACAAGGCTCAACTTTTGGCGCTGCTAGACTATCATAACAACCTTTTTTAGCATGTGAAGCAACTAAAGTAGTAGAGTCAATATAACTATTTGGGAGGCTTAAAAAAGTATAGTTATCATCTAGAAGAACATTAGAAGCAACCAAATATGAAATTTTGGAATTCATTTTATCCATATCAATGCTTGCTGCACCCAAATCAGCATGAGCTTCACATGGTGCACATATATTTGTAGGTATTTTAGTTATTTGATCAAATGGCAAACTCAAATCATCAAGTAGTGCATTGGTTCTAGAAAACTTATCATGTGATTCTTGGAAAACAATTTCAGCATGTTTAATCAATTTCTCATGAGGGCTAGTAACAATTTCAGCATATGGAACACTAATTTGAGCACTAACATGTGATTCTATAACACTAGTAGCACGTTCATCATCTAGTTGTGGTGTAGATATAAATGAAGCGTTATCACACAACTCTTCCTTATCACAAGAAGCATTACGTAATTCTTTACAAACAGTATTCTCAACATGTGGTAAAGGAAAGTAACAAGCGGTTCCACTCTAGGTTGCTATAAAATAGCATGAGTAGTGGACAAGTAGAGTTCATCACGGGGAGCATGAGGACTAGTACCTTTAGTAGGTTGCAACATGGGAACTTGTACCTTGTGTTTATTGGCCTCATTTATCCATCTCTTGATCACCTGTTCAGCTTTGCAAGCAAGAAGAAACAAATGATTGATAGAAAAGTAGTCCTTATGCATAAGTTCGTCCTGAATCTCATGGTTCAAATCTTTCCAAAATCTATTAAGAGTAGCTTCCTCACTTTCATTGATATTACAACAAAATAAGTAATACTGAAGGTCTTGATAGTACTCATCAACGGTGTTACTACCTTGTTCTAAATGTTGCAACTTTCGAAGCTTGCTACGTATAAAAGAGGACGGTATGAATTTGTATCTCATTGCAAGTTTTAAATCATCCCAAGTAGCAGATATATAATCAGGGTATAATCAATAATATTCATCCCACCAAATAGAAGCAAAGTCAGTGAATGTACTAATAGCAGCTCGTACTTGCTTATGCTTAGGAAAGACATGGCTAGCGAATATTTCATTGAGTTCTAATTCCCAATCGAGATAGAAATCAGGCCTATTACAACCCTCAAATATTGGCATGGAGACAACATGATCATGTACCTTTTCACTTTGTGGTACCTTTCGTGGAGGTAGTCGTACTTGCCGTGGTGGTGATAATGAAACGCGCGCCTCAGGGTATGGCACATCTCCCACTATAGATCTAGCCCAAGAATTGATTACTCTAGAACCTGTCATTGTCAGTAGAAGACAAGGAAACAAATCACAAGTATATGTTCCTTCCAACTACTAGAATGTGGGGTGTGGAGTGGAAGAAATCTCAACAATTATGTAGCAAATACCAAGCTCTTACCAGTACTTACCGTGCTGCAGTGGTTGTCAGCCTTTGGCGGTGTCAACGATGATCAAAATATTAGTATAGCGATTACCAAGGTGACGAACAAAGTACAGTATAGGAAGGTGGAGCTTGGTTGGCTTCAATATGGTAGCAAGGACTAGCAAATGATCACATAGATATGCAAAGTTAAAAAGATGCTCAAAAATACTAGTCCTAGTTGCTGGACTTAGACTAGAACGAGCAAAATTTAACCAATCCTAGATACTGAAACAATGGAGGCAAAAGATCACAAGCTCAAGAAACAATGCAATGCAAGAATTCTTCTGCGATTTTTTTTCTTTCTTTTTTTTAATCAGTGGCCTTCTGTGTGGCTTCTTATTCTTTTTCTAATTTTTTTTGAATTTTTTTATACCTCAGAAAAATACCTAAGAGAGCAAAAAATCTCAAGTAGTCAAAAACCAGTGTTCTGCCGCAGTGCTGCTGTGGCAGCTCAAAACAGCAAAAATCGTGTCGCGGCAGAAAAGTGGCAGGAGGCCGAAAGTTAAATTGGCATTTTCTCCCAAACCACTTGTAGGATTGCATTGAAACTTTAACAGTAGGCTCCTAGATTTATGCCTGATTTTACAGAATGTTTCTAGATTTTTCTGAGCACTTTGAATTTTCAGTCCGAATTTGACTTGGAGTTTGAATCCGAATCCAAAACGAGTTGTAACTTGAATTCCAATCCGATTCTGCATGGATGTGACGTCCAGGAGCCTTCTTAAGGTCGTGAAAGAGTCCTAGAGGTTGGTCAAGTTCTTGCCCAAGAGATTGAATCAAACAAGGCAAGGCTTTAGTCAAAAACCAGTGTTCTGCCGCAGTGCTGCTGCGGCAGCCCAAAACAGCAGAAATCGTGTCGCGGCAGGAAAGTGGCAGGAGGCAAAAACTTAAATCAGAATTTTCTCTCAAACCACTTGTCTGATTGAGCTGAAACTTTAACCGTGGACTTTTTGAATTATGCCTGATTTTCTGGAATTTTTTTGGAATTTTCTGGGCACATTTTTTTGAGTCCGAATTGAGCCCTAATTTAAAATCTGAATCAAAACCGTTTCAAACCATGAATCCTGGTCTGAGTCTGCATGGATGTGACGTCCAGGAGTCTTCTAAAGGTCGTGGAAGAGTTCTAGAGGTTGGCCAAGTCCTTGCCCAAGAGATTGAATCAAACAAGGCAAGACTTTAGCTTTCAACTTGAACTCTAAGCAAACTTCACTGTCTTTTTTTTCTTGGACTCTTTCCACTTTTTTTTTCAGATCCAATTTGCTAGAGCTAGCGCAAAGATGCAACTAGAACTAGCTTTTCTCCTCGGTCCGTAGAAGCAAGGAGCTTGATGGTGGCGGTGAACTTTGTCACTGCAGCAAGATGGTGCCCCAATAGCAGCTAGAGGTGCGTGGCAAGTGGTGGCAGCAGCATGGTAGCATGGGCGGTGTGTGGTAGCCTGCGGCGACACAAGGAGGTGGATGACCAGTAGCGGTGGGAGGTGGCACGGCCTGTCATGACTGAAACTTGAAACAAAAACCTTGCCGTGGCAGAAACTCTTCTCTTCTCTTTTTTCTGATTTTCTGCAGGGAGAACTAGAAGCAACAAAACAAGGTTTGATCTAGTAGAAAATTTTCAACTACAAACTAATCTAATCCAGTAACTCGACATCATCAATGTAGCAAAAGTTCAACTATGTAAAAACTATGATGAAAATTGCGAGGCTCAGATTGGTTTGGATAGGGGAACATGAATCTAATCTACTTTTTTTGGCTTTTTTTGGACAATAGGACGAACAGATCTAATCTATGAAAATGGTAAATTTTTCACCGAGCAACTTGAGCTCTGATACCACTTGATGAAACGGTGGCCCGATCTTTCGGTGGGACGAAGATAACTAACGGTTTGGTGGAGTTTGACCTTGACGATCCGACTATACCGTACGCGACGATACGCCTTAGAAATCGCTAAACCAACCTCTGATGGTTATTGACCTTGCCCTAGACGTGATCAACCTGAACAACAAAGTTTGAGTTCCTGCAAGCAACCGAAGAACCAGCAAGAACTATGATAAATTGTAATATGAAATTGCGAGTATTAAATTGGCACAAGAGATAGAAGAAAATATATTGGGATTCCACTGGTGATCTAAACAAGACGGTAGTCCTACACGACTTGTAGATGCAATAATGTAGCAGTAGCTAAACAACTCAATGAAACCCAAAAACTAAAGAGAGAATCCTAGGGGGTATATAAAGACAAGAGGTGATCTGTTACAGAGGCAGTTCCAGATTGTTTTGGCGGTTGCGATCGGCTCGTAAGGAATTTCGTTATGGTGTTGGACAGGTTGGAAAGAGCATGAGATAAGCTTTCCAAAGAGTCCAAGATCACCCAAATCGGAGTCCGTATGCTCGAGATAAAGATGTTTAAATTCAGGGCTGTCTCAGCAATCTGAATCAGAGTCCAGATCTTATGGGACTATCTCTAGCTCTTCTTGGACCAAAAGTGACGTGGGAAGACTCATTGTATAGCACCAATTCATGTGGGGACATATTCATTGACACATGAACTTCATTCCTTCCTCCTCCCGAGAGTTTGAACTTGAATCCTCGCTTGTTCTTGACGATCTTGGTTCTTTAGGTCTTATTGCTAGCTCTTCTCTACTTAAATGCTATACTTGTGTACATTTATCTAGATTTTGGGTTGAATTTGTTCAATTCCCATCCAAAATTTAGCTTTGCTTGATTGGTTGTCCACAAATTGCATGTGGAATGAACTCATAAGGACATCCATAGACTTGTTCTATCTAAAATAATCTTGAAAATTCATTCAAATCTACACGTGTGAACTTTTGACCTGAAACTTGGATCTTCCCATTTTCCCGGAGCTTCCAAGATTTTTCACATTTTCTAATTCAATAGCAAAACCCAGAACCTCCGACATCGTTCCCGAAGATTTCGAAACTGTCATTCTATGATACTTAGGGTTCCCAGAGTCTCCAGAATTGATCTCAGACCCTCCGGCTTTTCCCGAGAGTATCCGATATTTCCTAGAGTCTCTAACTTTCAGTTTAAAAAAATCTAGTAAATAATCCCGGAACCTCCGAGAATCTTTCTGGAGCTTCTGAGATCTGCTTTGTACTAACAATAGGTCCTTCCGAGTTTGATGTCTAGTTCTCTGATTGGAACCTCTGACATTTTTCCAGAAGCTCCGAGTTCTCTACTGAACTGCATCTCTTAAGGCCTTCTCACAAACCCTAATTCCATAACCCTTTGTCTTCAAAACTAGAACATCCAAGTTTTGTGCTCGTGCCCCCAAAATCGCCTCCAATTGTAGCACTGCTGCTGATTTTGCCATTCCTTCATCTCCATGGGCTCCGCAGAGGCTTCGTATGTCTTGTATCATCCACTACCAGACATCCATCATCAATGCTGAGCTTCTTCTCCACTCGTCGCTGCTTTAGAAGTGCCACCACCGCCGAGTTAGGGCATGACCACCAGATTTGCGGACTCCTTTCAGTCTCTAGCATCACAACTCCATCTTTAAGGTAATCCACAACCTTTGCATTAGATTCAATTGAATTCTTTAGAAAAATTATGCAATTTAGGTCCAAATCTCTCGTGCAATCTTGCTTAGAAACCCTAGATCTCAATGAAACTCGGAACCTCTGGAATTTTTCCTGGAGCCTCCGACTTTCACTTTGTTCTCTGAGCAAAACGAAGTCAGAAGTTCTGATAAAAGTTCAGAAGCTCCAAAAGTTAGTTCTGACCACAATTTCCTCAAAACTCAGAGTGTCCGAATTGTTTTTTGTCATGTCCAACTTTGCTCACTGGATGGACAGAAAGAAAACTCGGAACCTCCGAGAAAATCTCAAAACCTCCAAGTTCTTTGAGGATTGTGTCGAGAGGTCATTTCTGAAGCTTTCGACTTTGATCTTGGAACATCCGAGTTTCCTTGAAACTTGTGTTTTCTAATGTCTTCCACCTCAAAATGTTTTCAAAACATTTTTTCTTTCATCTGTGTCAACATGTGTACTTATCTCATGCTCTCATCTATCAATTTCATAGGTTCACAATGAGTTCGGAAACTAGACGAAGCAATGATAACTTCGAGTTTTCTATTCCGCCATCTCCTCCAATGAGCGACTCCTCTGTGGATAGGTGTCGCTATGTGAGGAAGGCACAACCAGCTCTAGCCTCCAAGGCTCGCAAGAAAGTTGTTAGTCAACCCTCTCGCAAGCCAGCTCCTATGGTTGACGAGGACACATCTGTTTCAGAGGATGAGCCCGAGTCTCACGAAGCCCTAAGGCTCGATGGAGGGAATTGCAAGATTGGAGCGAGAGCGTGCACAACCAAGGCTATCCAAGCTAAAGTTATGAATGCTACCGAAGCCAAGATACAAATGGCAGCTGAAGAAGAATCTACCCAAAAAGCAACTGATGAAGCCAAAGCAGTAGCAGCTAAGGCTTTGGTAGAGGCCGCAAAGAAGAAAGTAGCAGAAGAAGTAGCTAAGCTTGCAGCCGCCAAGGCTGAAGCTACAAAGGCTAAAGCTGCCAAGGTAGAAGCAGCAAGGAAACAGGTCGCTGCAGAAGCTGCTAGGGACGGTGCTCATGAAGAAGCTTCAGTGCCAGCTCAGCCTTCACCATGCTTTCTTCATTGAAATGTCAAGTGAGGAGCTAACAGGAAGGCTAGCTCTGTGCCGGCCAAGAAATCTTCTCCACCAAAGGCCACTCCTACAAAGTAAAGTTAGGGAAAGCTCACATCAGCCTTCGACTCAATCCGTTCCCACGATTTAGAAGGCAAGGCTTCATGTGGAGCTCGAGGAGCCTGAAGCTGCTACATCCATAACTCTTGCCCCCATACGACATCTTCCTTGGCAAGGCAAAGTTCCCAGGGTTGCTGTGGACTACAAAACCTTGTCCAACTTTGAGCTACCACAAATCCGCTAGAAAGTCAATCCATATGATCATACTCGGGATGCAACAGACTCTAATTTCTGGTCACTTGTTCAGCAAGATTGCTATTATTAGTAGTAGTAGGCATCATCCAATTGTCCCCAACATAGAGGAACCTAGGTCATTAACATCAATTCAAAATCCTAGATTCACACATAGCATCATCATCACCTCAGCTAAGGCACAAACAAGAAGAGAAGAAGAGGCCACACTTACTTGAAGTGGAGGGCACCACTGTGGTGGTTGTAGCGTGGTGAACTTGTCTCCATTCCTTTGGTGATGGGGCCCATAGTAGCAGCAGTGGGGCCACCGATGGAGCCCACAATCGCACGACATGTCATCGAGCCACTGAACATGCCCACGGCTAAGTCTAGGAACTCTGGCATGGCCCGAGCACTACAAGAAACCCGTTAATCCATGACGGTTTGAAACCGTCACAGATGTGTTCAAAACCGTCACGGATTTGCATCCGTGACGATTATAAAATCCGTCATGTATATCGCGTCATAGATTGACCGCGGCACCTTCCATGACGGTTTCCCCATACCGTCACAGATGTTCTCCAATCCGTGACGGTCGTAAACTGTCATAGATCAGTCCCCTTGGCCCTACGTGGCATCTACGTGGCATCTACGTGGATCTCCAAGCCCGGAACTCTGTGACGGACTAAACCGTCACGGATTTACATGACGTGGCATCTACGTGGATCTGACGTGGCAGTCAAACATGTCATTCATGCATATCGATTTGAGAGAAATTTTAAAAAAATTTATTCATATCGCACACATGTACATCTGATAAACAATTCACATATATATATATGTACATATATACATGAGTAATACAAATCAATTCAAAGAGGAATACTCATAAATTCGAATACAAATACGGGAGTTCATAATTTTGATTTACAAAGGGTTCAATATTACAAACTATGAGTATTACAAAATATCTACAATAAAAAGAAATCAAGTTAATGTCTTCATTCTTCTCTTTAGTCCTTTTTTTTCATCATCTTCTCCAATTCTTGATTCTCCAACCTGCACAAAGAAAAGGAGCTACAAAAGGGTATTTTGGTTAGGATTAAAATGTTTGCATCTCCTGGGGAGATGCAATGTTTTATTTTGGAGATCAGCCTTATGAACCTAGAGAACTAATTCTAAATTCAATAAGAACAGTATTGACCTATGGAACAATTCTTTTCAGAGGCACCAGAGTTTTAAGGCAACATGTGAACCAACTTTAGGCAACTAAATGAAGGCAGCAATAGGCAACCAATCGAGGCATCAATCCATTGAGTTCCATAAGTCAATCTGTGTTCAGACTAATCTCCGTGAATTAGGCAACCATGAGTTTGTTAAGCTGAATTAGCTTTCATGTAATCATCCAGCTAATCCAGGTTTAACATGTATAGAAAATCTGTTCTTATCAGGTTTCTTAGCACCTTTCTCAAGTTTTAGAAAAAAAACATCTCTATATATATGTTAAGGCAACCGAATAGACATCATGGCAGCAACTTGTTCTTATCAGTTGTCGAAAAACATGTATGTAAACTACATACACATAGAAACTGATACCAAATGCTTCAGATGTAAAAGCACCTGAATAAATTAACCAAGATCAAATATAGAATCTGTTCTTATCAGAAATTAATCTTCTTTAAATTCTTCTCAGATCAAACTATTATAAAATGGAACTAAACCAAATGAAATATATGTCCTTTCAGTTTAGTAGATGGACATAAATATATAAATATGAATGAAAGAATTATGAAACAAATAGACCAAATCAGCCAGAATCAAGTGCAGTATATGTTCTTATCCAAAAAATGATACTTCTCTCAAATCTAGTTCTTAAGTTGAGGCACAGCAAAATGGAAAATAAGATAAGAGTGGCATCTGTTCTTCATCAATGTAAATACTTCAAACACATACATACGCGCATAGTGCATATATCCTTGTCAGTTATACCATTAAGTATTCAAACCCCAATAACAGCATAGATTTAGCTAATGGTCAATGAACCAATCAAGTGTAGTACCCATACCCTAGTTAATTTACAACAGTAAATTCAGAACCGAATTAGGTGCTTAAGCTAGAAACAAGTGGGTTATCTGTACTTATCACCATTTCCCAAACTCTTCTCTGATAAAGCATCACAACAATGAGCAGACTAAATAAAGTATAGAATCTGTTCTATCAGTTCAAAGGGGCTGATATACATGAAGAATTTTCTTGATAGGTAAATGGACTAGAGTACTAGAACTACAAGGAAATCATTGCAATACCACTCTCGTCATATCACCAAATGGTCTAGATTAGTGCCCAACCAGTATACTTATATCATCAACTTAGTGAATTCAGTATTTCAAACAATGTTATAAGCATCATCACCTAAACATAATTTATTAATGATTCATGAGCAAGTGATGGCAAGATATAGATAATCGTCAACACCTTTTGTTAGCAGCTAAACCAGAGTCTTAAGTCAGCATTTCTATAACATACCTCTATCGGTAGTTTAATAATTCGAGAATCCCAACTAACAGCATAGCCTTAACCATTTCAGTAGTATCCATTCTTATTAATCTTCTTTAAAATGCTAAACATCATAATAGCATAGCAAAGAATTAGGATATGAACAACAACCATAATCAGGTGTAGCAGCTGTTCTTCAGTCTAATAACCAATATTTATATACACATGCTTAGGTGCAGAAGACACTTAGCCAAGATCAAGCATAACATTTGTTTTCTCAGACCCATAGCCAATGCATATGCGAGCAAGAAGTAAGTTAAACTAGGAGCAAGAAGTAGTATGTTCTTATCACAGCTGGGCATTACCAAACTTAATCATAAAATGTATAAGGGACAAGTGAGGGAGGCTAAGACCAGGTGTAGTAGTTCTTTTCAGTGCTAGGTAAAACATCAACAGAGAATGGAAAAAGTACCTGCTCCTTCAGAAATCAGCATGGACATTAGTTGGCTAATGACCAAATGTTAGTACCTGCTCCTTCAGTTAAATAGCTGATAATGCATTCATATAGGAAGCAGAAAACGATTAAGACCAAGCTAGCAATCTATTCTTCAGTGACAAATAAATTCATACACTAGCTTCCAGTGTAGTAAGCCAACATTAGTATAAAGCTGAGTTCATGTTTATACTCTGTAGAGGTTTAGTTACGAATATACCCAAGGACAAAAACAGTGATAGGAAGAGAACGTATCTACACTAATAGACTTAAAATAGAGCTTCATGAACCTAAATGAACTGAAGTGCTGTTTCTTGGGTCAAAGTTTGATCAAAGGCAAACATATTATTACAGGGGAGCAATAAGCCTCAAATAAACTAAAACAGAACTGCATGGTATACAAAGTGAGTTGGTATACTCAGCTAAAGCCCAATGTAACATCTGTTCTTAGGCTTAGGGGCATATCAAAAAAAATGATGGCATTGACGTATATATAAATAAATGCAGAGTTGATCAGGCTAACAGAGCAAAATAAAGTACCGGTTCTTTTTATTAACAAACATTGGCCACAGACATAAGAGTAGTAGACATTGGGGCACGACAGGAACAAATGGCAAGAGTTATACTCATGCCTACCGTGCAAGAAATCAGACGATTACCCATGCAAGCTCTATAACCAGTCAACCCAATGCCTAATCAGGTTTTGAATTAAGCCAAAACTTACCTGGGAGTGGCGCCACCACCGCGGTTGTGGTGGCGGCCAACTCCGCCACCGTCCGGCGGAGTGGCGCCGAGCGGAGCAGCGCCAAGGGGGCGGTGGCCGAGGGCGACTAGGGGTACGGCAGGCCCCTGGCGGCGGCGTAGTCACCCGAGGACGGCGGCGCTCAACCGGAGGCAGAGGGGAGCGACGCCGAGTGGGAGTAAGCAGCCGGTGATGAGGGCCCGAGTGGGCCGGCGGAGCAACCCGAGGGGGGAGGCGGCGAGGCCCGAGAGGAGCGCGGGCAACCGGAGTGGGGGAGGCGGCGGGGATGGGGGTGAGGGTGGAGTGGGGGGAGGCGGCGGGGGTGGGGGGCAGTGGGGGGGAGGCGAATAGATAGCTAGGGGTGAGGAGAGAATGATTTTTATCTCCCGCGTGTGTTGTCCCGCCCAAGCCCGCCTCTCCCGCCTGTCAGCCCGCCTCTCCCGCCCAATATTTTCTATCTTCCCGCCCTATCTGTGACGGATTAGTATCTCACAACTATGACGGTCATGTCTGTCCGTCATAAATACACCACCGTCACATTAAGCCTGCTGCACCTAAGGAATATCTGTGACGATTTATGGAAACGTCACGAGAAAACCGTCATGGATTAACGGATTTCTTGTAGTGGAGGTTGCCAGGCCCCAAGTCTAGGCCAGGCGGCTGTGGCGCGGGTGTCATGGTGGGGCACTGAGCACAAAGCCAAGGCGTCGAGGAGCTGTGATGTCATCCATGATGCCATGCATGGGAAAGTCACTAGCGCCACACTCGCACTCGGGCCTGCATCGACTAGGGTTAGCGGCGATGAGCAAAACAGAGTAGAGGAGGACGTGCAGTGGTGAGGAAGACACATAGCAAGAGGAGGGAAATCCATCACGATGGTTGGTGGTGTGAGTTGCCAGCTGAGGCCACCAGATTAGAGGCGGAGATGGCAGCGGTGATTTCTGTCGTAGGTGAGATAGAGGAGGAGGGATCGAGTGTGGTTGCGGCTGAGAGGGGGAGGAAGTGAGGGGGTTAGAGAAAGTCATTGGTTAACCCTAACCAGGTGGGCCTTTGGACTAGGGAGGGGAACCCTGTAGGCCAACTGGGTCAAGAAAACAGTTAACTGGGCACAGCCCGAGCTGTCTTTAAAAATTTAATCAAGAATTCCTTCCAGTTGAATAATTTCAATCGCTTTTGAATTCAAATATAGTTTAAAAATTATTGTAGCTTAAAACTCCTATAAGACTATATGTGCTCCTATAAGCTAAATTCAGATGAATATGATTGTTTTCATTCACTTCTCATTAGCAATTTTTCAATTTCATGAAAGTAGAGTATCTTGAAATAATCTACACAAAATCATAGAGATTATAGTAATATGAAAAGCATACAAAAATGATATATTAATTATGCCCTTGCACGCATTCATATTCATATAAATATACATTTGTAATCGTTTGGAATTAGTCCTTATCAGACTATTATTCAATCTTCATATCCCGAGGTTCTGCCAAATTCTCTCAAAATGACCTCGAGCTTCATTTCTTGTCCATCACAAGGCAAGTTCATTTCTTTTCCATATCCTTTGATATTTTTACTAAATTATATACCTCTTATCACCTATATAGAAAGAAAATGATATTTTCTAGAAATTAAGATATAATATAAATGATTCGTAGAATCATATATTGGTGGGTGGTGGAACATCGGAATGAAAGCTTTTGCGGTGATAAGGGTTCCACTACATGTAGTATCACATTAAGGTTAATAAGAATTGTTAGTTGGCATTCTCAAGTCATATAGATAGTGTTAACCATAAGAACTGGAGTGGGACAGGCAAGTCATATAGTGCCTTCTAACTGACATATCTCCTAGGAAAGTTATGTAAAGTAACACCTAGGGAAGCATTATGTCCCTCGCCCAGGGGAGCATAAACCCTGAATTCCACTTGGGGAGGCATTATGTCCCCAACCCTTAAAAACTATGCTAAAATGACAAGGTGGGTAGTCAGTGCTGGACTGACTATGACGGTTGAGATATGGCACACGGGAAGAGCGAAATGACTTAGAACCTTAGACCTGGTCGCACATCGATGGGAGAGTTATGGGTTTCGTACCCGGCACAAAGGCTACGTACCACTTATGGGTAAGGTAACACACCTCTGCAGAGTGTATTGAGGAGTGGCATTGTCACTTCCTGTTCTGGATATGAACTGCGAATGTGATGGGAAAAAGAATAATCAGAGGCTCTAACAATCCATGAAACGTTTTGAGCCTAGAGAATTGTTTAAAGTTAAAACTTGACTCTTATTCCAGAAATGTTACTGAAAAATTCATTACTTTCTTGAGGACTATTGTCCCTGTAGTAATACCACATATCAAACACTTGTTTCTATTCATGAACTTGTTGAGTACCATATGTACTCATCCCATACATAAAACCTCCTTTATTATGCTCTAAGTTGGTAGAGTCCGAGTTCAAGGATACAAAACCCCTAGAGGAAAAGGAGGAGTTGGACATGTCAGAATGAGTCAAAGGAATCAAGTACTATATCAACTATGGAGAGCAGGGCGACATGGAGCTAGACCAGTAGAAGTTTAATGTAGAATATATGATATAATGTAGCTATAACAGACTCTGCTTATATGGCTTTCAGTTATTTACTTTCTATCATATATTCCAACCCTTACTTTTTTTTTCAAAAGTTACCGTATTGTACTTCTTTCGAGTTAGACTCTAATATATTTTTAGCTTATGATAATAATAAGTTTGTATTTGGATGACTAAAATGGTTCTGTTGTACTACTTTGATGGATGTACTATTAATGAGACAAAGTTTTAGTAATATTATACCAAAGACTAGCATACTATATCATACAGTAGTATATAAGATTGCTTTAGAGACATAGAATTCAGGCAACGCATTGTCTTAGCAAATCATGTAGTTGCATTGCATCACCTTAAAGGAACTCTGTTTTATATGTTTTAGCCGATCTTCTCATGTGCTGATGCAACTGTGCTATAATAGACTGTTTCTAAATGTCAAATTATAATATTGAACTTATCTTGAGGAGCTCATAGTGTAGACTATAGAAGATCAAACACATTTGAAAGCAGAGGCCGATCTAGAAAAATCAAAATCTCTCTAACTAATTGAATTAGTGTCATGGTAGCACCTAAAAAAAGTTTACTGCATACCTTCATTTGGATGACACTTGAGCGCAAAGGTAAGTGGAGCCCATTTGTCAATTCCATTTGTCGTTCAATGTTTGCAGGTGATGTGCTGATTTCTCCCATCCCTAGCCGTTATTTGCTTGGGACATGTGATGCAATTATACTCTCCACGTAGGAAACTAAATCTGCGTGACCGGTGGATCCTATGGATGGGCCCACGTGCAGAAACTCCTCCTCTCCATTCGTGTGCGTGGAGCCAGGTGCGTTGGTGCTTCCATGGCACAGAGCGATGTAACAGTACTACAGTAGCGTTAACAGTATTATAATCCAAGGAGTACGTCTCAGGACCTTGTTCACTTCTCTAGGAATATATATGTTAATAGATTTTGGAAAGTTCATTCGACTAGGGTTGGCATAGGCTGTACTTTCTCCGTTCATATATATATGTTAATTTAAATATTAATACAATCTATAATGTACAACTTATAAAAACTTATATTTTAAAAATATTTTTTATGACAAATCTAATGATACTACTTTCACATCACCAACCTAAATAATTTTCAACTCAGTAGTAGTCAAAATTAGAAAAATTTGACTGCAAGTTCTGTAAAACGTCACCTATTTTCCAATAGAGGCAGTAGTTGCTAGTATCTAGTGGTAAATGATCCTAGACGAAGGGTCATCTATGTGTGTTGGTTGCCTGAATGAACCTATTACTCCCTTCGTCCAGGTATATAATGCATACTTTGATTGGTTAAGAAAGGCTTTGACCAACAATTATTCCATTAGTACATAATTTATATGACATAAAATTCATGTTGTTAGATTTGTATTCAAAAGTACTTATGATTATGATTTTGTATTACATAAACTACATATTAATGGAGTAATTGTTAGTCAAAACCTTATCTCACTACACAAAACAAGCCTTCACAGATGGGCTCAGCTGCCGTCTATGATGACGCCAGTCATCAAAGACGGATCACGCTCGTCTATGTTGTGATCACAGACGGACCCATATCACACCACCCGTCTATGATAACCTATTGCCTGGATGGTCAGGTCACTCGCTGTTGGGTCATCATAGATGGGCCATAGGGCTAGCCCATCAATGGCAATCCCTGCCCACCTCACCTGAAACAAAACACAGGTATATCCCTGACCGCCCCCCAGCAATACCAGCATCAAAGCTCACATCCACAGATTTCTCCAATTGACTAAACATCACATAGACAGATTTCTCCAATTGAGTAAACATCATATCACATCACAAAATTTGATAGTTAACGTCACATACACCAACATAGTTCACACCACAGTACAAATTACAATCTCGTTACAATTTCCAAACTTCCTGCCAATAAAACTCACCCTCTGGGTTTAGGGTTGACTGTTCAAGAAGTAGCAGAAAAACCCCCTAAATGTAGGCAAGTTCCTTTGTGGTCATCTGAACAGTCACAGTAGTCCACTCCTGTTGGTTAGAAGATTAAATTCATGCATACATAGAAATAAAGAAATGAATGAAAGTTTTTACATGACACACCTTCTCTTTTTTCATGAATGCGATGAAATCATCCAAAACCAACTCCATATGGTGGTTGACGTAGAATCAACACAAATTCATTTCTAGAGGCTATTGTTTGCACTGAAGGAAACAAAAGTAGGTTTATTGGTCGACAGTATTAATACAAAGTAGCTAGGCATATACTGGAAAGTTGAAATGGTGATAAAGCTTTGATGTCCGGCTCTTATGTTTTCCTAGATGGGCTATATACTCTAGCCACACGCTACATGAGAAGTACAGGTTACTCTCAGCATATTATGGGGGAATTAGAGTTATTCTTGGAGCTATGTATTTGCTTACCCGTTTATCACATCACAGATAGACCAGTCGTGATTCGACTTCGCACCGATCTACGAATCAAGGTGAAAAACCTTGTTTTAGGCTGGAATGATTGTGACCAAAACCTAGTGATAGCTGCACAAGTAATCAGCGCCATGAATTACACCGAAGATCGTTCTATAAACTAAAACCATTAATCAACGATAGTGAAACACTTACCCCTAGTTGTAGGGAAACATGATGAGCTCGGCGTCCTTCTAAGCCATCCATGAGTCCATGACATAGCAGTGGATGTGGTCAGGGTTGTCCCTAATGGCTATATAAGTGACCCAAACTAGGTCTAAGAAACATACTGACAATTTCATGCTTTAGTCATGACATATCTGTATATTTATATGAAAGATAGATTATATTCGTAATTGGTATATATCAAGAATGCGTAGACCATGATTGATGAGCACACTTACATTGTCCGGAGCTACAGGAGTGACTGGTCGAGTTCCTTAGGTTGAAGAGGTATGACAAGTCCTCGAAGGCAACCATGATGTGGTTGTCCAAGCCATCATGGAAGAAGTACTCAAATTTGAATTTGGCACTAAATGATGTAATTCTTTGACCCGGCAGATTGCATTGTTCGATGTAAAATTCATACAATCTTCATACAGCTATCTCGGCTATTTTCAGATCTTCATCAAGGAACAATGGTTGTCTACACTTGTAAGTCCTGTGCACTTCTGCTAGTGGGAAATATGTCTATCCAGCCAAGGATGCTAGCTTCAGATCTTGAGCACTAAGATTCCTCTTGGACTTGTCTTGAGGTCCTTAACGGGTGCCTCCGTTGTAGTATATCCTCGGTGCATCGAGGGAAACTCCATTGGTTGTGCTTGGCGTCATCTTCGGTGGTGAGGCACGCATCTACAAAGTAATAGGAGGGTTATCCAAGACGATATCTGTCCTCGGCCACTAGATGAACGAGCCAATTGTATCGCTGAGCATCGTGATATCTTTTTCAGGTGGCACAGGGAGCTTCACCATCCTAGACGTATCAATGACCTGGTCGACCTGACACCTGGCCATGCTCAGCACTAAGGCCATGTGGTGCACCAATGCCCCTAGCACGGATGGGTACACCACACCATAAGCGGCATGTATGGGGGTCTCGAAGCACCTCACGAGGAGTGTGCACCGTGATGGCTCCTACATCATCAAAAAATTAGATTATTTAAGCACCCATGGTAGGTCTATCAATAGAGCATCATTAATAACTTACCGTGATTTGGTTGGCCGGCAATGTGTCGTTTGATGCGGCAGCTGAACATGCGCTATTGTGCTGATGGGTAACGGGACTCACATCAGCATTACGAACGTCATATAATTGCTGACTCTAGAGGCTTTCTATAATAATGGGCAATTGTGCCTTTAGCTGCCTCGCTACATCCGCCGCTACCGTCTGCTTGTACCACAAGTCATTCTTGCTCTTCTTTCGATGCCACGATGCATCTGCATCCTTGGGGAATCCTACCCTCCAAGGAATGTTAACCCCGAAGCCTCCGGTGTGACCTCGGTGCTCCGGGTTCCCTAGGGCAACAGCTTAGAGCATCTCTCGTCCTCTCAGTCCCCAAAGAGGCTTGCGGTGTGTCATGGCTCAAAGATATCTACAAGAGCCCGACAAGTTATTAAATTGACTTCATACTAAGTTAGGGGAGGTTGTGTAAGAACTATAGATATGCAGTTTGGTATCTTACGAGGCGTTGGGTTACTTCCTCGTTAGTAGGGTTTGGGAAGCTGATATAACCGGAAGAACTCTTTCACATTCGAGCTCTCACCCATTGTCGGGCACGTCCATCTCCAATGTAGTCAAAGGGAGGGCTAACTGTCACGGACCCGGGAAGCACATATGATTAGGGGAACGAATGGTCGCCAAGGGCCGAAGGACCAGTCGACCTGGTGGCATGGTACCTGCGCCGTCCTCACCGAGGCGGAGTGATCCGACACCTGACCAACGCAAGCCGGTCGGAAGCGACTAGACTTCCCAGAACCACATACAATTCCCTGATCCGGTGAAGGTTTAGAGTCGTTCCCACATTCTACCAGGCAAAACAAGGTCGGAGGAGCCCGGCGATTCTACCCACACCCTAACCTAGCTCGGAAGCTAGTGGGTCGCTCGAAAGCCCGGTAGGACACGCCCACACCCTGCCTGGCCGGCACAACATCTCAGCCAGCGGGTCACTCAACCGATTCCTGCTCGGCCTAGTAATAAGAGGAACAGCCGTACCCCTTCACGACATACCCATACACTTCATATCATACACGCATTGTGTATGGGCAGCCCGAATAACAACTCGGATATCACAACAAAGCACTAATTACGATAATAAACTAACTGTCCACGTCGGACCTTAAGATTACATCAGTCGGTCATAACCGGAAACATATCCGAGTACGGAATAATTAAACGACAGCGGAAGAATAGTAAATGAGTCCCACAGCGGCGCGTTGACTGCTGACCAAAAGCCACAAAAACCCCTGAATCGATAGCCAACCAAGGAAACCAGGAAACTAGGCATCATCGAAGTATTCCTCGACCACTGGCTCACCTGCAATGATCTAGGAATATCCTAGGTGAGTACGAAGGTACTCGCAAGACTTATTCGTGCTTGATTAGATGCCCTACACATACTAATATAACCAAAAGTAAACATGGTGCAATTCTAGTTAACAAGGCATAATCATACGAACAATTCACTGACAGGAGAAGACATATCAGGGTAAACCACTACCAAACCAGATTCCATGCAACTTAATGGAGGAACGTGATGATACCCACTAGTCACATGTGCACCTCAAAATACAATTACAATGGCTCTCACTTGCCATCGCCCAACTACTTGGGACAGAATAGATGTGCACATTGACAGTGAACCATCACGACCACACATTCATTTGATCTCTCGGATCATTACGGTGACCGATCACCCTGAGTGCAAAGAGGGCCTTATCCCTTGGAGGTTATAAGGCTCCAAGGGTCTTAGTCTTACCTCCACTACACCCCAGCCTCGATGCCGCTAACGTCCACGCGTGACAAGGGGAGTAATCATGATGGAGTCACCTCAGGGTTGGTATCGCGACAATCTTCTTACACCTAGTCGCAACAAGCGTTCCAAATGATACCAACTTTATCCATCGGACACTTTCCCTTCGGCTCTCACATCTCACCTTAGTGGGTTCAAATACTTAGTGCATCAGGTTAATTTCAACCATAGCTAGACATAACTTGCAGCATACCCTAACCATGCTAGTTTAACCAAACTCAATCACAAGGTACAAATGACGATACCAACATCAACATATTGATAAATAAAACAGGTACTGAACAATTAAAAGATGCAACAAACTCTGCTTGCCTTGATCACCGGGTTCCTGATCTGGTGCGGAGGTGTAAGCCGGGTGGTCTCCTTCTTCGGGCTCTGAAGTGAGCGATACCGGAAAATAACGGTAAAGGGATATTTAAAAACCAGCATGTATGCATGATGAGCTACACTAGATATGCATTTCTAAGGTGACCTAACGATGTTAAGAAGCTAGAGCATCGAGCATTTCCTAATTCAGTGCTGTCCTATCATGCATGCATGTCAAGTTTCACGCGATTGCGTATTAGGGTTTGAGGATTGTTATTCACTACGGATGGTCATGACCTAAAGCCTGTGTAGTAAGATAGTGCTCTGAATTATGAAACTAACGCCACTGAAATCATTCGATTCGGAGCTTTATTCATCAAATTAGGGTTTATCGAGGAATCGCATGTGATACGAGTTGTAGTAGAGTTTGTGCCGATCTGCGATAGAAAGGGGCTAACGAGTATTTTATTAGGTGACAAATGTGGAACTTAACTCCTAGGTCTGGTAAGTGTACTTGTTATGGTTTATACGAGGGGTGTTAGGGTTATGGTGCGGATTTATGATGTGTGCGTGTGTGTTGACTTGGCGCAACTTCGGGTTAGGGCTATAAGCGGGGGATATTATTGGGCAATGATGGCTTAGAGGTAGATATCTTGAACATGCTCAAGGGCCCTAACTTGACACCACTGAAATTAGTGGAATCAGGGCTTCGATTGTCGCATTAGGGTTTATCGGGGTACACCACTTGAATCGATACTCAACTCTTTAAATCTGAAAATTCTCTACAGTGCATGTGCTCAAATTGGACTTTTGATTCAACCAAATCGTAGAGATTTTCATGAGGATTCCAGAGATATAAAATTTATCAAAATCCGACGTACGGTTTAAAAGTTATGGGCATTTGAAAATTTGCGGATTTTTAACACTAAACCCTAACCCTAATCTGCGTGACCTTAATTGCTAAACCCACCCGAGGTGCACCCAGAGCTAAAGCTTAAACCCTAAGCGCACCCGGCTAAACCTACCCACAGCATCCCTAACCCTAATTGCTAACACCACCCGAATCCTACCCAACGCCTAATCCTAACTCCTACATGCACCCGAGCTAACCCACCCGCATAAACCCTCTCCTAAACCTCACCGGCTTACACGTGGGCCCTTCGTGGTGCTGACGGGGCTCGGGTACCCTATCCCGAGCTGCCACGTGCCCATCTCTTCTCTACTTCCTCTCTCTCTCTCGGGTTCACCGGAGGGGGAGCTCAGACGACGGCGCGGTCACCGGAGCCTCGCCGGAATGGCGCTACAGGGACGGTGAGGTCGGTGGGAGGCGGTGCAAGGAGCGGCAGCTCACCCCGGATCCAACGCGCGGTTGAGGAGGAGCTGAGGATGTCGGGGCACAGCTGGCGACGGAGGAGAGCGGCGGTGAGGTCGGGGCGTCGTCGCCGGGGAGCTTCGGGGCACCGGTCTGTGAAACAGAGGGGACGGGAAGGTTAGGTAGGTGGAGGAGATGCTTGGGAGCGAGGAATCGGAGCTCGGGGAGGACCGGAGTGAGCTATCCGAGCTCGCCGGCGTGGAGACCGGAGGTGGGGAAGAAATGCGGCGGCGGGGAGCCTCGGGCTCGGACCTGCGATGGAAGGGAGAGGGGCAGGTTAAGAAGGGAGAGACGGTGCTCGGGAAAGGGGAAGGAGGACCGAGGGCTCACCGGAGGCGAGAGAATTGCTCACCGGAGAAGGGCGCCAGAGCTCGGGAAGACGGTGGCGGATTCGGGAGAGAAGAGGCAAGGGGGGGATTAGGGTTTTTCGACCGGGGGAGAAGCGAGGGGGAAAAAAGGAGCTATCGGAGCGGGGCTTTAAAGGGCGGCGGAGGCTTCGGACAGGAGCGGTCGGGAGCGGGGCACCGCCCACGCCGGCGTACCCGCGGCCAGGACGTGGCGGGCGGGTGCCGACAGGCGGGCCCGGGCGACGAGGAAGAGAGGAGGGAGACGGCAACGCGTGCGGGGGCGTGTTCCAACGGAGAAGGCGGGAAGGGGAATGGGGAAAGCGGGAAAGGGTTGCGGGTTGAACGGGCTGGCCGAGTGGGCCGTCGAGCGGGTCTCGGCCCAGGTTAGTTAGGGTTTTTCCTTTTTCTTTTTAATTTCAATTCTCAGTGCTATCCCCTTCGTCATTTTATGTTCCAAACCATGCCCAAAATTTCTAAAATTTTTACAGGGCCTTACAAACATTATGTGGGACCTACTGTAGAAGTTTGAAAGGATTTGGACATTGTTTGACCTGGATTTGAATTTAATTTCACATGTGGCTCAAAATTAGGTTTGAGCTATAGCTAGGGTTTAAATCCATCCAAAAATTCTGAAAATTTGTGTGGGGCTAGACTTTGCCTAATCATGGGTGTTTGCAAAATTTGGGGACTTTTCATCCACAATATTATCCTTTATTCCTTAATTTACAATTTAATCCTTAATTGCAATTTGAACCCTAAACCCTAACGGCACAAGAGGGTCTTGGGCCCAATCCTAGGGAAGGGAAAAGAGGGATGATGATCCACCCTTCCACATGCTAATATTAGTTTGAAAATTTGAAAATTTCAAATAAGTTGATTGGTGTTTGCAACAATTTTTTTTACCAAGGATGAGATATGTACATATTCTATAAAGTATAATCATATTACATCTAAGTTTAAGTAAGGTGTGCTGTGTGGGTGTTTACATGCATGAATATGATGACATGTATGCATGAATGTGAGGCAAACCCTAATCGTCGAATCTGGGTATTACAAAACCTACCCCCCTTAAGAAGATCTCGACCCGAGATCTCTAACGTTCGGCAAACAAGGATGGGAGGTCGGTCCTGAGCCAGTCTTCATGTTTCCCACTTGGCTTTATCTTCGGTGTGGTTGCTCCATCGGATTTCGAAGAGCTGAACAGTACGGTTCCGGGTTTGTGCTCCATTCTGTCAAGTGACCTTTTTTTTTGTAGTTCTTCCATCGGGGGTCAAAGAGGGGTTACTACACGCCTGCTGGTCTCTGATGCTCAACCTTGACCAGGTGACCTAAGTCGTACTTTGTAACAAACCGGCAGGTTTCCGTTCATTTGGGTCCATCAAAATGACAACGAAGGTTTTATGTTACCGGAATAGATGGATAGCGGGGATTCATGTGTTTCATAGAAGATTAGGTCCTTGCGTTGCTGATGGCAAGTCGTGGGATCACTATTTGACTTCTACACCAGTTCTGAAAAGAGAGAACCAGATCAAGTTAAAACTGGGAGAGTAAGAGGAATGTGACGACTGGCACCTTGCCAGTCCTGCAAACTCAGAATTCAAGATCGTTGGTTTGAGTGAGAGGGGCCATGACGACCAGCTATCTTTGCTCCAACAAAGGCTGACCAAGATAGTGAGGGTAGAGACTTCGAAGCAATCGAAGTATCTGTTTATGATTACTTGGGGAGAGAGATCGGGAGTAGGATTGGGGCATCTGAAAGGCTTTTCAGGTTTCATATTCTATTTCACCGAGGCTGCGTGTTGGGCGTTCGATCTTTCCGTGGTTGTGTTATCTTGGGAACTCAGTGGCAGGCTTCCATCTAGGGTATCCGGAAGATCTTGGGTAGCTGGGATAACCCAGATGGCAACTTAAATGGGTGGTTTGTGTCTCTTTGGTTCTCGAAACTTGCCACGGCACCGACGGGTTGGTGCTATTATGTGTATCCATCCTTTTCTTCTGCTGTTTATCTCTCTCCTCTATTTGATCGTTCGTTCAACTTCCTTACCTCTGCGTTCTCTATACCATTCTTCGTACAGGGTTTAGGGTGAAGTATGATACGAAATATTCTTGATTTGGCTGTTAAGCTAGATTCTCTAGAATCTTTGTTGTATTTTTCTCAGTAAAAACAAGAAGGTAAATATTCTTGTAATTAACTGGGTGGTGAGGATTAGGAGATTACAGAGTCCATCGGGCACCATACTTAAGGGTCTTCGCGCTCCGGTTCAGGCTTGGAATATAGGGATGACCACCAAATGATCGGATTACCCATGGATAGGGAATCCATGAGGTGGAGGGATGTGGAAAGAGAGGGGTCGTTACGCATGGCTAACATGGCATGCACCTTTCCTCTGGAATGTCTACGATGATATTGTGCCAAACATGACAGTAAATCTGGAATTGTCGGGACCTGAGAATAATCTCGTACTATACATAGTGCCAACAACGAGGAGTTGGCCAGACTCCGTATTGGTGTTCTAGGTGCGCACGAAAGCATTCTGGGGTACCGAGTACAGACGCATATACACCGGATTATTCACAGAACAGGTATATATATGGTATGCATAAGAGCAATTCTAGATCTTCCAAGCACTTTTAGGAACTTAAACGGTTAAGATGGAATGGAACGTCTTCTAGCTTGATCTGAGCTCCTATGCGGTTAAGAGTGGTCAAACTGGGAATAATGCAATGCTGATGCCGAAATATGGCTATCCTGTGCAAACTTGCTGGATATAAAGGAATGGGATACTCCTAAAACTCGAAAAGAACGACAGCAGGAGTTGAGTTAACGAGAGGCGTACCCAACACTTCCTCTGGTACATCCTGCGCTTCTTCGGCGGTGACGTGGTTCACCCTGCCACGGCTGGCGGCTTGAGACTTGTTAGGAGCTGGTCTCCTGACTTGAGGACCTCTGCGTGCTTGCCCTTGCTGCACTTTGGGGGCAAAGAGATTTCCTGTGCGCGGGGAAAAACAACGGCTCGTAAAGTGCCCCATTTTACCGTAGTTGTAGCACTGAACCCTGCCCCAATCGATTAACGACCGCGGCTGTCTTCCCTGGAGACGGGACTGATGTCCTGGCTGCACTTTGGGAGCAAAGGCACCGTTTGTGCGCGGCGAAGTGCAGCGATTAGCAAAGTGCCCCATATTTCCACAGTTATAGCACCTGATCTTACTTCGATCAAATAAGGGTCGCGGCTGTCCGTTCTGGGGACGAGGAGCAACACTTTGCGGCCTTTGCGGAGGTGATTCCAAAGAGCGAGGTGGGGGCGGCTGCCACACACGGGGTTTCTGCGAGCTGCTTCCAACGGATTTTTGCGTCTTTCTCTCGCGCTTGCGGGGCTTGTCGAGGGCTAACTCTTTTGCTTCCACTGGGATGGCCTTGTCCACGAGATGCTGAATGTTGCGTGTGAGTTGTTCGAGGATTCTAGTCTGAGTCGCTAGCAGGGCCGTGAGGTTGGGTTGCTGGGGAGGAGGTGGCACTTCCTCTTCTTCACGCTCACGACGCCCGTGAGCGGCTCCACGGGTTCCAGATGCCATGCTGCTTCACGAGAAAATGAGGCACAAAACCATTGCAAGGAAAGTTGACGCTAACACATGAATGCATTAATACGATCAACGGGGTTCATAGAAAGGCTGCGGTTTAGATCACTCTTTTAGCGAAATAAACGGGGGTAATGTTCCAAAATTGCAGTCATGGATACGCAATTACAATTCTCCAAAAGATACCCTAAGACCTGACATTATGGGTTCACCTTACATTCCAACATACAAATCACACTAAGGACTATATGGAGCTCCTGCACTGCGGCGACGAATCTCATAGGTCTCCAAATCGTCAGGGAGAGGAAGCAGAGTGTGGAACAACGGAATCCCATGTCCATGTGCAGGAAGAACAGTGGGGACACGTCGGGGGCTGCCCGTCAACATCCTGGAACGTAGAACATCAGGGCGAAATCCAAGCTCTACTCCGCCCACCGACGGGTAGTGGTACTCCCACTGACCAACTTCATAGACCGAGTAGATGCCCTTGCCGGTCCAGAAGTGGGGAGGGGGAGCAAAGAAATTTCCTTGGTGCTGTGCGAGCTGCAGGGAGATGAGGAGACGGTGCCGATACCGCCTCAACTCGAAACCACGGGCTCGATACGCCGTGTCCAGGGTTCGGACAAGACGCCCCAAGTGGGCCAAGGCCACATTGGGTTCTCGGGTGAAGTCTTCATATGGTGCCACTTCCTCCATCGGAGTGCGTGACGGGAAGTAGACGAAGGGGCCTTCAGCAAGGCCCGGAAGCCCATGGCGAAGGTGACAAATTGCTGAGTAGGCTGTATCCTGGACGGCAGACTCCAACTCAGCTCCATATCCGTTGAAGAAGCGTGGCTGATGTGGAGGGTCACTGTCACGGGGGTTGATGAACACGCGTGCCCGATACTCATACAGGCCAAACCCTAGGTCAGCTCTATGTATCAGGTACTCCGGGAGGTGTGGGAATCCAAGCTCTCGGAGCATATACAGGAGTACTTCCGGAAATCCATCAACATCCAGGGCATGGGTGGCATGCATCAGCTGTGGGGAATCCATCTGGCAGAGCAGACAACAGGGTTAAAGTCAGCCACAAACATAAAACCAAAGCGACAGGGAAGGGGTCTCAGAACTAAGAGCGGGGAGGATAAGGAATAAAAAGCAGTCTACTTACTAATTTTAAATATAGGGTTTAATTTTACAAATAGTTTTCTCGACATTGCCGAGTCCTAACTAACGACCACCTGCAATTGGCTTCCTACGGTCAGCTCGGCTCTGATACCAAGCTGTCACGGACCCGGGAATCACATATGATTAGGGGAATGAATGGTCGCCAAGGGCCGAAGGACCAGTCGACCTGGTGGCACGGTACCTGCGGGTCTCGGCCCAGGTTAGTTAGGGTTTTTCCTTTTTCTTTTTAATTTCAATTCTCAGTGCTATCCCCTTCGTCATTTTATGTTCCAAACCATGCCCAAAATTTCTGAAATTTTTACAGGGCCTTACAAACATTATGTGGGACCTACTGTAGAAGTTTGAAAGGATTTGGACATTGTTTGACCTGGATTTGAATTTAATTTCACATGTGGCTCAAAATTAGGTTTGAGCTATAGCTAGGGTTTAAATCCATCCAAAAATTCTGAAAATTTGTGTGGGGCTAGACTTTGCCTAATCATGGGTGTTTGCAAATTTTGGGGACTTTTCATCCACAATATTATCCTTTATTCCTTAATTTACAATTTAATCCTTAATTGCAATTCGAACCCTAAACCCTAACGGCACAAGAGGGTCTTGGGCCCAATTCTAGGAAAGGGAAAAGAGGGATGATGATCCACCCTTCCACATGCTAATATTAGTTTGAAAATTTGAAAATTTCAAATAAGTTGATTGGTGTTTGCAACAATTTTTTTTACCAAGGATGAGATATGTACATATTCTATAAAGTATAATCATATTACATCTAAGTTTAAGTAAGGTGTGCTGTGTGGGTGTTTACATGCATGAATATGATGACATGTATGCATGAATGTGAGGCAAACCCTAATCGTCGAATCTGGGTATTACACTAACCCCTGACTCTCTTGCTACCTCGTCTTCCTACTCCCATGCCTACCCACGGCTGTTGAGCCTGTGCGGGTGTTTGTTCACTGCCTAGAGGGCCCTTTCTCCTCGCTCAGACACGTAGCTTCCTCTGTGGTCTTATTGGCCACGAATTGCTGGTAGACATCATTGTTCAAGACTGAAGCTCCTCCATGCCTTGTGCTTCTGCTTCTGCACATAGCTTGTGTTAAGGACATTGTTGAAGCTCCTCCATGCCTTGGAGACTGTGCCTATTGCATCTTTCTCCATGAGCTCCTTATGTTCTAAGCAGACATTGAAAATCCCCCATAGCTCGATTAGTACGTCCTTGATCTTTGTCTGGGAGAATTTTGTGAAGGTATCTGTGAGGATGGACAACCTTTCCATTCCATGAATCCCTCAGACAGTTATGAACTTGGTCACTGACTTTTCGGAAGTAATGGTTTTCTAGTAATTGGATTAAAAAAAACACGATACGATGGCGGATATCATGCCTCTTACTCATCATCTGTTGTCTCATTTATGCCTTCTGCAAGCCTCCGGAGGAATTTTGCGGTGATCCCGGGGCCGACATATCTATTTGAAAGAATTTGGTCAACAAGAGCTTAGAGAAGTGTAGAATTAATATTATCCAATATACTAGATATGCTTTATGAAGTAACTAAACAAAAGAATGTTCCTCGCATCTCATTGCTGCAGATTATAACCCTCCTATAAGCTAATACATATCTCGTCTCTCACCGCAAAAAGGTAAAACTATTTCCAGAGTCTGATATTCCTCCCTCAACTTTAAAACCAGATAAACGTACCATCAATTTGCACAACCGAGCCAAGGAACAAGATTACAACTTTACTTATTAAAATTTGGCAAGTATAATTAACACTAGTTTCCAAATTAATGACCTACATTATAGTAAAACATATGCCATATAGCAAAAAAAAAGCAAGCATATACTCTAAAAAAATAGCAACCATAATTAACAATTTATTCTAAATTAACAATGGTTTCCAAAATAATACTAGTTGCTAACCCTAGATACCAAGCATATATTCCAATTTGTTCCCAAATTATAGTGATCTATACTCTAAAATTAACACTAGTCCACCCTAATATAGCAAACATTAAAGCAACCTTAGTTTCCAAATTAACCCAGTTAACCCTCACTACTAAAATTAGTTCTCAATTAGCCCTAATTGAATTAACCCTAAATTAAGGAGTAGAAGGGCGTACCAATGCTTGATGAGGGGAGGCCGGTGGTCATCAGGGTGGAGGAGGAGGTCGGCGGTCGTCCGGGTGGAGGATAGCAGCGTGGTCGATGGGACGGTGTAGTAGTCAAGGCAGTGCAGACGACGAGGTGGCACGAACAACGGGATGACATGGTGGCGCGGGCTCGGCAGAGGAGGCGCAGGCACACTAGCTTGAGGAGGAGGGCTCCGGCACGGCGGCGGTGCAAGGGCTCAGGAAACCCTAAGTCTCGAGTGGGGGCGTCCTGAACACTGTGTGGGCAACCAATTCCCGATGGGTCTATGTTCTGAGTTATCACAATGGCCGAGGTTAACCTACCTTGCCTATCTGTGATGACTCATCACAAACGAGCCGATGTTTGTGCCTTTCTGTGATGACATCACTAACTTGGCCTGTCTGTGATGAGTTTTTAGAATAGAACAACAATAGAACAGAAGCAGAAGCAAAACATATAAATGGCACATAGAAGCAAAACAAACATGCAAACAAAGTTCCAACTTTTATGAATGGCTTTGTAATAAAGTATTTAAGCATGAAAAGCCATTTTACATATATATGGAACCTATAAGCCAAGCTAACATTTGACTTCTACATATAAATGGTACATAGAGGAAACTCTCATCTTTGCACTTGTTTGTTTACTCTAAAGGTTATGTCTTTATCACGATCATTGCATAAGTAGAGAGCTTTCTCATCATGTTGATCTTCCTCCACGTCACCCAGTATCCTGTCAAGAGACTCCTCATCAAATTGGTTGTAGTCATCCTCATCCATGACATCCTCAACTCCTACAATGCTCCTTTTCTCATTACTAACTACGTGGAGCTTTAGGTTTGCTAGTCGATTAAATAGAAGAAATGGACAACTTACTTGGACAGGACGAATAGTTCGTCTCGGTACCCAACGTCCACAGTTGTGAAGTTGTACTTGTTGACCTTCACATCTCTAAGCCTAACCCAACTACAATGAAACAGGGGGACTTTGAAACACACATAGTCGAGCTCTCAAATCTCCTCTATGAAACCATAGTAGTTCTCCCTCAACCCGTTGGTATTCATGGCTTCTGTGAGGACACCACTATTTTGATATGTGCTCTTTGCATCCTGAGCCTTCGTATAAAATGTGTACCCATTTATCTCATACGTTTGCCTTGTCATGATTGTAAATGCTAGCTCACTTGCCAACCATGTCAACGTGTCATCATCAACTGCCACTCTTCCAGCCAATCGGTCCTTGAACCACTGGTTGAACCTCTATTGTGCATTTTCATGATCCAAGTATCTGTTGCTTTTGGATTCCTTTACCGCAACATTTGATTGTGTGGTTCGATGTGTGGAGACACCACAACCAAGTGCTAAAAGATTGTGAAATGGGCTAAAGTATGGTCGTGCTTAGGAGGAATGATTGTTCTCTTCCGAGTGTCCCTTGACCCTCGAGCCTCCTCTTGTGCCGAGATCGAGGCACACTTGTTGGTTGCACATGAGACATACAGTCCACACCACACAGAACTCAATAACCTCTTCAGTTGCATAGCCTTCGATAATGCTACCCTCCGATCGAGATCGGTTACACATGTAGTGCTTCAGAAGTCCCATGTATCTCCCGAATGGGTACATATTGCATAGGAACATGGGCCCGCGCATCAATATCTTATTCACAATGTGAACAATGAGATGGACCTTGATATCGAAAAATGACTAAGGGAAATACATCCCCATTTGACATACTATCTTCACCACCTCTTCATGCATAAGTTTTAGGTGTAGAGTATCGATGACCTTCTGAGTAATTAGGTTGAAGAAGGTACATAGGCTCGTGATTGTCTCTCGGACTTTGGCAGTTGAATCCCTCTAATTGCAATAGGGAGGGTCTATATCATCATCAAATGGCAATCGTGAGACTTCATGCTGATTAATTTTAAATCTTTCATCGAAATAAGCTTCTTGATGTTGGTGCAGCAACCAAACAGAACTTTCACAACATGAAAGACTCCCACAACGCTCTCGTCTCCTTAAGAGCCAGAGAGTGACTAGCTTGTGGAAGCTTGACTCGGCCTTTACCTTTATCTTTTGGTGTCAACTCAAGTGTGATGCCCATTTCGACCATGTCAAGCCATACCTTCAACCATCCTTTGTTTTTCTAGAAATGTTTAGCAGGAGACCAATTAGGCTTTCACATATCTTCTTCTCTACATGCATTAGATCAATGTAGTGACACACATATAGGTCAGGCCAATAAGGTAAGTCCCAAAATATTGATTTCTTCTTGCAGATGCCCTCCCTAGGTTTTTGTCCCTTTCTGAACAAAACACTAATATCTTTGATAGTATCATAGATTTCTTGGCTGGTTTTTAGTTTTGGACATGCACCATGCTCCTCTTCTCCGTTGAAAGCATTCTTCCTCTTTCAGTATATGTGTTTTCACGGCAAGAACCTACAGTGCCCCATGTACACGGTTTTGCGGCAATTGTTCAACCACAAATTCAAGGTTTCGTCCATGCATTTGACCAGGCATGGGGTCCTTTTACAGTCTAGCTAAACATGTTACCATAGGCAAGATAATCATTTATGGTGCAATATAGCAAGGCACGTAGAGTGAATTCCTCTCAATTGTGCGCATTCTAGACAGTAACCCCTTCGCTCCATATTGTTTCTATTTCTTCCTTGACTAATGCTAGATAGACATTGATGTTGTTCCCAGGTTGCTTTGGCCCTTGTATAAGTACCAATAGCATGATTTACTTCCGCTTTATACAAAATAAAGGAGGAAGGTTGTACATACAAAGAAGCACAAGCCAAGTGTTGTGTTGGCTGCTCATGTTACTGAAAAGATTCATTCTATCGGTACTCATTTCAAACCTTATGTTGCTTAGCTCTGTCTGAAATGTGGGTGTAACCTGTTGATGGTTCTCCATTGGGGTACATCAACGACATGTCACAATTTTCCATCGTCCTTATGCTCATCCAAGTACCAACGGAGTAGTTTCACCATCTTTGAGTTCGCAAACATATGTTTCCGATGGGGAATGATAGGCAAATGCCATACCATGTTATGCCGATGTCCTTTCACTGCCTCCTCATTATTGATCTCACCATCTTCTTCTTTCTGATTCTTGTATCGATATGTCTTGCACACCGGATATCGATGCAGGTCCGCATAATCATTATGGAATAGGATACAGTCATTCTGACAGGCATGTATTTTTTCTACTTCTGATCCCAAGGGGTAAAGAACTTTTGTGGCTTTCTAGCTTCTTGTGGGAAACATGTTCCCCACTGGAAGCATGTCCTCGAAGAGAACTAACAGCATTGTGAAATTTTTATCGGACCAACCGCTGCATGCCTTCAGCTTCAGCAATTCAACCACGGATGACAATCATGTGTATTTCGGCTTGCATCCCACCCACAAAGGTTTCTCCACATCCTCCATCAGGCCCATGAATTTAGCATACTCCTTCCCACAAAGGTCCTTTTGCATCCCGCAGCATCTAGGCTAGATCATTGCCGTCATCTGAAAGCATATCCTCATCGCCCATATCGGAATCAAAATCAGATTCAACATCTGGCATATTGTTGACTTCATGGACTTCCTGTTCTTCACCGTGATGAGTCCAACGTGTGCAATTCCTCATGAAACCTGTCCGAATCAAGTGTCCCTGGATCTGGTGTGGATGCTTATACATCTTCTCATTCTGACAGTCAATGCATGGACAATACGCAAATTCCACACTCTTTCTCAACTTATCATCCAAGGTGGCTCTAATGAAGTCAGACACACCCATCTGCTACCCTGGGTCCATACGATTATCACCATACATCCAACTTTGGTCCATCTACATAAACATTAAATTCTGGTCAAAAATTTCATTCTGATTTTGAATTTGTTCGATTGGACAGTTCTAAAGAAATGAAGCGGCTAACATATAACAAGTGCTTGTCTAACTTAAGTTGTGATCAGTCTTGACTTGCTTTGGCTTTGGTCTCAACTTCGAATCCCAAAACTTGCAGATTTTTAGTGAAATTTAAGCCCAAATTTCTCCAATGCTACAAGTTGTATTTCACCAAAATTTATTAAATAGCAATTCAAAAATAATTTATTTAATTGTACTCACTACAAATTTTCCCTGAATCAATAAGGTCTTGGATGTCATGTTTAAGCCTTAAACACTTTTGGTCTTTTGTCTGATGGTACTTGTAGTAGTCATTGGCTTTGTGCCAAACTATCCTAAATAAGGTGGATATGGAGCAGTGCGAACTAGAAAGAAAAAGAATCGGTTGTGCGCACCTGAAACTTAAAAGGAAAAATAAAAAATGTTGTAGCACCTAGGAGTTGAAACTAGGACCTACCACTCGTAAGCATACCACTATCCCATATAAGCTACGAATCAAGTTTGTTTAAAATAGCAGTCACCACCTATTTGATGAGTGAGATTAAAGAAACAAAAAATAATGAAATAAATGGCCCATACCAAAAGAAGAAGGGATGAGAGTGAAACACAAATCATTAACCTTGAGGCACCAACTACCAAATTCTAGATCTTCTTTCACCAGAATCCCCTCAAAATCACCTGCTCTTTACCGTAGCAGCTCCCCCCTCCAATAGATCTGGGTCCTGACATATCCGAGCATGCTTCTATCTAACAGATCTGTGTAGATTCATCCCAGACAGATCTTCACTTATGGTGTCTGCGATAACCTGACTCAAACGGGTCGATATTTGCGTGTCTGTGTTCGCAGCCCACATCACAGACGGGCCAAACATTGGCCCGTCTGAGATGAGTCGTCATAGATAATTTATCTCCAGTACCATCTGCGATGACTATCCAAGACTGACCAGTAGACTTCAGTACAAGTTATCATGGACGGCTAAGTTTTTGGTGCCCTTTGCACGTCTGTGATGAGGTGTCTACTATTAGGGTTTTTATAGTAGTGTCTTAACCAATCAAAATATGCCTTATATACATAGATGGAGGGAGTACATCCTTGATGGTGTGATATGAGTACGAGACAAATTACCTCTATATATAGAACAACCACATTCAGAAAAAAGACTAAACCACAATGGTACAAGGACCATCCTATGACATTCAACCGCATATACTAGTTTGGAACAAGAGATTTTTGTTGGATTGTAGAACTATAGACATTCCTCCTACGAGAGCCTTTGGAACGTAGCAACGAACAGATGAATTCTTGTAATAAATTTTTCCTTTCCTACGGAGGATTCTAAACACGAGCCCAAATATCGCGATAAGGGTCTCTCCAGAACATGAGATTCTATAGTGCATGACTAAAAAAAAATTAAGTCATAGGTTGACATACCGCGTTGAATCCAACAACCAACGAGGCTAAAGGAATTGCTCAAAAGAGATGTTTGAATGTTGCACAGAAAAATATAAGAAATTTGAAATTATGTGTCATTACCTCTATTCGAAAATAAATGACGTTTAGAAAGCGAGAGGCCAAACTTCCCTATATTCGATAACTAATTAATTAAAAACTACTTAGGTTATTTATGAAGAAATGATACCATTAGACTTGTTATAAGAATAGTTTCATAATATAATTTTGAAAATATTTTGCTGAGATACTCATAGGACTATGTGCAAAGTAGTTATTTTTTTAACATAGGTGGCAGTTGATTAGATAGAGACAGGAAAGGGAAAGAGAGAAGGGCATTGGAGATCTCAAAGGAGATTTTTCTCCAAAAATTATAGAAGTATTTTTATCCTATGAAATTTCTTTGATGTAACCGTATTAACCAAACATCATTTATAGGAATTTTTGCATTGAACTGTAATTCTCCATTTCCTAAAAGGAAAAAAGAATTGCTTCAAAGAGGGCTGTGATTCCTCTAAGAAGTTTAGTTATTAGAGAAATTTTCTTAGGAAACTTTTTTGAAACCATGTATAGGAAAAATAGTTGTTTGAATTGCAAGATCAATATTTTTTTCTCCTCCAATTAGAGAATATCGTACATGATTATTTTAAAGCATCCAAACAATTATACTATGATGTTCCCATGTTTACAAAATTCATGTACGAATCCATCGGAAAGACATTCGATTCATGCGTTCTTCGTACTCTTGTATCCCAAAGCTAGGAGACTTAAGAGTTAGGGCTCTGGAGGGGATGTGTAGTTTACCATGGGATTAAGGTTGTCAGACATAATTTTTGCATTTTTCTTAATGTCATTTTGAAGCCAACTTTGATTAAGATGTTTTGTTTTATATATGTGCTCTTTTAATCTTTTTTATATATCTATTTCTTTTGGAGTGAGGTATGTACGATGTGAGAGGAGCTAAGTCTTTTATCTCGCTACCATGTCGTACGATGCTAAACTCTCTTTTTCTCTTGAATGTTTAGCTCTCCTCAACTCTAAATAGTGAGCCCCACGCCAAAATCAATAAAAGCAACAATGTTCTCTCACTTAATTTCCTCGTTCTAAAGGGCCTCATCTACCGTGTTCTCTCTCCTACCTCTAATTCTCTCACATCCCTCTTAGGAAAAGTAGGTCCCCTCACTTTTCTGCTGTGCTAGGAGTCGGCTCAAGTTCAAGGTACGACTTCAGGAATCTTTTTGCTAGCTCCCCATCGTGCAATGGCTGGACTCGAGCGCATAAAGCAAAATGGTTTCTTAGCCTCAGGTTGGGCACTACATTACACATGCCCAAAGTGACATAAATTTCTGATTAGAATTATCCATGTGCAAAAATTTAGGCATAATGGCTAGGAGTATTTATGAGGAGGCCATGAAGGCCACCTTTTGCAGCCATTCTCAATATCGACATGCCTCTTTGGTTTAAAGGAATTTCACATGACTTTATAGGACTTTATCATTAGAAAAATATTTATGCATGTTATTTGATTTGTAGGATTTACTAACCTTAGAAATTTCCGCATGGCCACTTTACACTCAATTTCAAAGAAAATTTTCTCTTCACTTTAGAAATTTCTACAGGAAAGTTTCCATTGAGTTTAACCTCTTGAAATAATTCGTATGATTCGTGAGTTCTTATGTTTTTTTCTTAATGTTAAAACGCTTTGGTACTAATTTCTATGGTTTCAATCATACGAATCAAATAGGCCTCACATATGCATAAGAACAGAAGAATTAAAAACAGTAGCTTAAGAATGGCAGGTCGTGCTATAATTAGACTACTATGTAAACTAGCAAACTTGACTAGTCTCGCACTCAAGTCTTACCCAACAACATGTCAATTTAAAAGCCATTGGATACACCAAGCATTATCTAATTAAGCTTAAAGCTTGAGGACTAGTGGTTGAACTAATCCATCTCCATCCACCTTCTAACAAACTACGCACGTGCTGTCACTTTGCATCCAACCCGTTTGTGTGAGAGAGAAAAGAGCCTGCATAACATACAATTGTTTTCTCCTTAAAATGCATGTAAAAAGTTCAGAGTTCTTTTTCCTTTTGGTTCCGACTTCTATGTCACTGACAGGCGGTGTTTTCCTAATGGAGTCCTTGCATTGCTTTCCGAAAAGGAAGAAAGAGAACGCAAATAATACGATTTCTTCCTTTTTTGAGCGGAAATAATATGATTCTCATGCTTTCTCTACACAGCAAAAACACCTTTCCCCGGAAGAATATATATGTCTACGTACAAGGCCGGTTTTGTGTTCTTTAATCTACCATCCATCATCATCTATTGCTTGACCAAAAAGTTGGCAACAATCTGTGAGGTAACCGATTAAGGATTAACCGGTATAATGAAGTCTCTAGCTCCCTGGCAAGTAGTGTCCTTGTTCCGTTGATGCCATGTTTTGTTGGAGGGAAATGAGGAGAGAGAATAAGAGTTTGGGAGTCACGATATGAGAGCTAAGGGTCTAGCTCCACCATTTTAATTACAATTCTAAGCTAATTCTCTATGTTTTTCACTAACTAAACATGGACGAAACTTCCCTCTCAAATACCTATGTATAATTCCAATTAGATACCAAGCAAAGAATTGTGAATAAAATGCTAATTCACATGCCCTCTGTACTAACTCCCTTCTAACTCATTTCCCTTCCCATTGATTGCCAAAAGGTTGTGAGTACTCTACATGGTGAGTCTACCCGAAGGGTAACCAATCTAGGATGTCGCACTCGTATTATTAGAGTACACTATCAAGTGCATTACTAAAAATATGTATGCTACATATGTTTACATGATTATTTACATTTTTGAGTTAAAGTGTATATTGGAGCAAAGTGCTTTTACAAAAGAGTTAAGTGAGTGGTAGGTTATCCCGCGCCTCAATCTTAGCCGTGGCTATTGATCAGATGATTTGTGTTGACTCTAAGGTGAACAAAGAATCATCACCAACTGATTTTTTTATAAGAGTAAGCAGATGGTGTAGTAATCTGATCAAACGACTTCAGGATGATTGTGGCGTTTGGAAGGAAGGTAATGATCAGCTAGCAGAGGAGATTTGTTCGTACTTCTCCTCCCTGTTTAAGAGTGGTTTAGCGGAAGCTGATGGAGGAGTCCTTCGTAAGTAAGGTGAAATCGTGTGTTACTCCGTACATGAATGAGTCACTATTGTTGCCGTATACTGCTGAGGAGGTGCATCAGGCCCTATTCAGTATTGGAGATCTCAAGGCCCCTGGCCCGGATGGTATGCACGCAATCTTCTACAAGAAGTATTGGTCCTTGGTGGGGAATGATCTCGTCTCTGAAGTCCTGATGGTGGTGAATTCGGGTGTGATCCCTGAGGGCTGGAATTCCACTATGATCGTTCTGATCCCGAAGGTGAATAATCCGGAGAAGGTAACACAATTTTGATCCATTAGTCTTTGTAATGTAGTTTACAAAGTTATTTCAAAGCTGCTTGCTGCAAGGCTTCGGACTTTTCTCCCCGAGATCATTAGTCCCGCGCAAAGTGCTTTTGTTCCCGGAAGAATCATTACAAATAATGTCTTAGTCGCTTATGAATGCCTTCACACAATGAAGAAAAAGAAGACAGGGAAGTTCGGCTTGTGTGCAGTCAAATTGGACATGAACAAAGCCTATGATCGGGTTGAATGGAGTTTCCTAAAGGCGGTCTTGTTGAAGCTGGGTTTTGCTAATCGCTGGGTGGATATGATTATGGCCTGCGTATCTTCGGTATCTTATCGGGTGAGGTTCAATTCCATGGAAACTGATGAATTCAGGCCAACAAGGGGATTGCGGCAAGGGGATCCTTTATCCCCTTATCTTTTTCTGCTGTGCACGGAAGGGCTGTCAGATCTGTTAAATGATGCTGAGGAGCAAGGAGAGCTGTTGGGAGTTAAGGTGTGCAGAGATGCTCCGGCTGTGTCTAATCTTCTCTTTGCTGATGATTCTTTATTGTTATTGCGGGCTGACTGGTCCAATGCTACTTGTCTAAGAAGGATTCTGGATGAATATTGTGCAGCGTCAGGCCAACTGGTGAGTGAGGCAAAGTCCAGCGTATACTTCAGTCCCAATACATTGGTGCATGTGAAGGAGGAGGTTTGTATGTGTCTGAACATTATGACTGAAGCCATCTCAGACAAGTACATGGGTTTGCCCCCAATGATTGGAGTTGACAGAACAGATTGTTTCCAACATCTTGTTGATAGAGTTTGCAAAAGAATTAATGGATGGAAGGAGAGGGCTCTATCCTTTGGTGGAAAAGAAGTGCTTCTCAAAGCGGTTGCTCAGAGCATCCCAACTTATGCGATGTTGGTCTTTAAATTCCCCAAATAGATTTGCAAGGGAATAACAGATGCAATGTCGCGTTACTGGTGTGGCGATGAGGATAATCACAAAGGATGCACTGGTTTGCGTGGTGGAAAATGTGCATTTCAAAGCTGAAAGTAGGGATGGGTTTTCGGGATATTCACTATTTTAATTTAGCTCTTCTGGCCAAACAGTGCTGGCGCCTAGTCTCTAATGAAGATTCCCTTTGTGCTAGAGTTCTACGGGCAAAGTATTTTCCTTCCAGTAGTATCTTGGCCACTCCTCTCAAGGAAGGTTCATCCTTTGCTTGGCAGAGTATTTGGGCGGGAATTCAGTGTTTCAAGCGGGGATGTATCTGGCGCGTCGGCGATGGTACGAAGATTAAAATCTAGGAGGATCCGTGGATTCCTAACAATCAATCGTGGAAGATCATCACGCCTAGGGGCCGAAGAGTTGTTACTAAGGTAAACGAATTGATCAATCCTCTAACTGGAGGGTGGGATGAGGTACTCATCAGAGATATATTCTGGCCAGTTGATGCTGAGCGAATTCTTCAAATCCTGCTGGCCAGTGCTGAGATGGAGGACTTTATTGCCTGGCACTATTCGAAGAATGGCATTTTCTCTGTTCGCTCAGCTTATCACGTCGAATGGAATAACTCACATGGTGAGAAATTGAGGCGGAATTCGGGCCCAAGCAGCTCTATGAATAACCCAGTTTGGAAGAAGCTTTGGAATATGAAAGTCCCAGCAAAGATCAGAATTATGGTATGGCGCAGTTTGCATGGTACGATCCCGTGTAGGATGATCCTGGCGAATAGACATTTAATCCCAAGCGGTCAATGTCCAGTGTGTGTTGTGGAAGCTAAGGACATCAAGCATGCCCTTTTCTCCTGCCGAAGGGTGCTATCAGTTTGGCAAGCACTGGGGGTTTCATCTGCTGTTCAGCAGGCTGTGCGGAGGAACCGAGATGGACAAGTAATCCTTGCAGAGCTTCTGTGTAATGCCAATGCTCAGAAGCAGTATCTTGGAGAGCTCTCTGTACGGGATATTATTGCAATTGGGTCTTGGTACATTTGGTGGGAAAGGAGACAGTTTGTTAATGGTGAGCCTGTGCAAACTCCAAATTGTACGACTCAATCCATTCAGGCTTTGGGCATGAATTTTGTGAAATCTTTTGGAACATCTTCTGTAGGCCGTAAGTCTGGCTGGGTGAGACCTCCTCATGGTACAATCAAACTGAATATCGATGCTTCTTTTTTACCTGATGACTACGTCGGTTCTGCTGGTGCGGTGGTGAGGGACAGCAGGGGTCTCTTTGTTGCTTGCGCTAATGAGTTTCTAGGCCAAGTTGTGAACGCTGCTACAGCTGAGGCTCATGCCCTCCGTCTTGGTTTGCAGCTATGTGCGCATCTTGGTTGCTGGGATTTGGTTATTCAATCGGATTGCTTGGAGGTCATTGATGCTATGAAGAATGGAACGGGTGGTCTGTCTCCGGCAGCGGCTATTTATGCAAATTGTGCTCAGCTTCTTCTGGAGTTTAGAAAGGTCTGTTTTGATCATTGTTTCCGGGAGGCAAATGTGGTTGCTCATGAGTTAGCTAAATCCGCTTGGGTTCATCCGCCGAATGTGTGGCTGGAGGACCCGCCGGATTTTCTTTTGCCTTCGCTGCTTGAAGATGTAACTCTGGTTTAGTGCAATATATCCCAGCCTGTTGGCTTTCAAAAAAAAAGAATCATCACTAACTGATTTTTTTATAAGAGTAAGCAGATGGTGTAGTAACTTGGATGCCATGCCGGCAATCTGCCTGTGCACGTTGCATTTCAGTTAGAGTTCAAAACTCACTACGGTTCAACTAATTTCTGTGAAATCAAGAATTAATGACAAACTCATGCGTACCTTGGAACAATATACATGATCTGTTTGGACGTTGAAGAGTAAACCAACATTTGTATGGAAGAAAGTGGCCTGATTTACCTTGGAACAATGTACATGATCTATTTGGTTGTTGAAGAGTAAAACAATACTCGTAGGGAAGAAAGTGATATGATTTTTTTCTTCTCTTTACGACAAGAAGGTACTCTTAGATTCCTCATCCACTCCATGTTCATCTTGTTACTTCGATCGAACAATCCAAATGCATGAAAATAACAGCTGTGTCAACCATCGTGCCAGAGGATAACAGCTAGCTAAAGCCTTGCATTGACAGTCTTCTGATTGGATTTGTCCCAAATTTTGGTTTACCTGGTTGGCTATGACGTGCGGGTATTTGTACGTACCTACGGTTCTTTTCTGCCTTTTTCTTTTTCTCCCCGTCCTTCTTCTAGGTAAACATGTTATGTGAACAACCACTCACAGAGTTGACTTCATGTACGAGGCCCTCTGCTAATCCATGCCCTTTTTTCTTTTTCTTCCTGTCTTTTTTCCGCTGCCGCTAAACCCCAATCTATCCGATTTTTCACTTGTCCTCTACTTTCACCTTTCATGGAACTCCGGCTAGCATCGTCTCCTACACCTCTTCTACCGCAACCTTACGTTATCAGTGGTCCTCTCATCCTAATGCAAGCACTGACATGCCTGCTAGCAATGGGCGTAAGTGAGGGAGCCTTGGCCCATCGCCATAAGTAGCTTAGGAAGCCCAAGGAGGTAGAGGGTGGAAAAAAGCATATGTAGGGTTATCTATAGATTTTTCTTTTTGATCTTTTATGAGTCTTAGAAATAGTGATGGATGAATGTGAAAGTTGGTGTAAGGGGGGTGAAAGCTCAGATGTGAGACCGAACTTGAGATCTAATTTGAGTTTTCTAACGTCAAAGTTTTGGAGGTTTTTTTATCAGTTGATTTTTGATGTCATTTTTTGGGTTGAAAGTTTGGTAAGAGTTGAAAGCTTGAATTATTCCATCAGGGAGGTTGCAATTTCTGATTGAAGTCTGAATGAAAAACGGGTAGGAAGCTGTGGCGTACCCGGTTTTAAGGCCGGATAATCCTTTGTGTTCCCGGTACTGGTCTCATGATCAGCATACAGTACGCACAAGTTAACCTGTATAACATTGTCATACACACACAAATCAGAATACGATATGTAAATAGACCGTCAAGGTTGATAGTCTTATACCTGTAGCCAATGGCTAGAAACTTGTAGCGGAAAATCAAACGGTGATGTGGCTCGTCAATATGCCATACCCGACAGGTAATTGATTGGGGTTACGCCATAGCTGTCGCGAACACAATCGTATCCTCGGAGTTGATGTCTTTTTCGTCTGGTCAAATCAACAAGCTAGGTGAGTACATTGAATGTACTCGCAAGCATCTCGCGGGAAGAGTATAACGGACATATTTCATGCAAGGTTTGTTCAATAAAAAGGCTCTACCCTAAGTTGAAAATTGAGCTAAAAAGTAAGTTTTCATTTGAAATACGATGGTAATAGATTCAAAAGCATTCCTGAAAGCAAACTCATCTCTGACGGTCAGTATCTGGTTCCAGAAATTACATGCTGACAATCGTCAACTAGAGGCTGATAACCCGTGTATCGCCTCAAGCAATCCTTAAAGCCTATCCGTGCTACCACCTCGCAACAAGCGCTAGGTTTCACTTCTGCAGTTCCTCACTACTAGCCTATAGCTCAAACTGCACACTATGGACACATCATGCCCATGTTCTTAATCCCATTCCCCAGATTTCGCAACCAAAACTTAGTCTAACCAGTGTGTGGCCTTTTTAATTTTTAACACTCTGCAGAGGTTGTACGGCTTTACCCACAAGATGTAAGTCCCCCTTGTTGCAATGGCTAAATAAGCACTCTTTACGAGGGGTGCCGACAGGGTTATTACAACGAGACCTTCCCCCACTTTCATTCCAGTGCTGGACTCGCTAGATAAGATCTACCCAGCCTCCGCTTGTGCTCGGTGACTCCTAACCCACAACCCGAAGTGAACTTACCTTTGTGTCGAACGACTCCCTACGTAGTCACGCGGAGGTTCTCTAGGGATGTCAATCTACCTAGCACTCTCTTCCTACTGCCCACGGGTCCAGACACTAGTACTCGATAGGGTATTTAGTCAAGTCCTTCCCATAAAGAACATGTGGATGTACGGGGTAAACTTGGTCGAGCGGCACTTAGACTCGGTCCTTAATTGATTCGAGCAAGACTGCACAGCATCACCTCATAACCGTGTTCTTTCATGCTACAATCCTTCCTCCGATCTCCACTTACTGATCTCGCCCGAATCCAAATCATCCTCCATTTTAGTTTAGGGTTTTGGCAAACATCACTTTGAAATAATCACCTCGGAAGGTACACGCCTTCCCGAGGGTTTTAATCCCATAACCAAAGGGGTTTCGCATGGATCGAACAAAATTAGATTTTTTTTATAGCAGGCCTAAGCACTGCTATTGCATATATTCCTAAATACATTGTTGGACATACGATGAGTAGCAAATAGTACTAGGGTTACAAGGATTGATTTATCGGACCTGAGTCATATGCAACTACAGGGTGTAGCTAGGTCTAGCATAAAATATCATTGATACTCACATAGCATGCAGAGTTGCAAACAAAATAATTAAGTTTTCACACACATGGGATCCAACATGATCAAGGTGGGAATGCTTGCCTGGCAGTATTCGTCGGGTCTCGGTCTTGATCTTTGATATGAAAATCGTACGAGATCATCCGCATGTTAGTTCATAATGTCGGTATCTACACATCGAATGGATGTCAAATAAATCAACGGTGCAAGATAAAATCCAACAAGATCCAAATATCGTAAGAGGATACTGCAAATCACCCAATTCACGGCTTAACTTAGGTAGCTACTATTATTAAAAGGTCCTATAAAGTTAACCGAGGGAGGTTTGGATTAGCATTGCATGAAATAAGGGTTCGCACGTTGGTAGGGGATAAGGTGTCTATAACTGATATGCTAAGGCAGTCTGGTTCCTCATTTGAGAACAGAGGTGTTTCATAACTTATAAGGTTTTGGGAATTATTTTTTATTTAAAATTTTGGATGAGTATAGCCATGCATGGCTATGGGAAGGAATTTTGGGGAATACTAATTAAGGGTGTGGTATCATCTTTTTATACCGTGTGAAAACATTTTAGGTTGCATAGTCTAATGTTTGGACATGTGATAGGTTCTCATATGATATGCCTTGGAAGGGGTTAGGGTCATGCATACGCTAATCAAGATAGAGCCTTGAGATATACATGCTCTCTATTATTCTAATATTCATACATTGGGATTTCAAAATGCTACTGGGCTCGGATAGAAGATTTCATTTTAGAAGATTTTTCTTTTGAGAAAGAATTGATTTACCCCGAACAATATTGAAGAGGATATTCATGTAAATCTGAAATGTACTCAATTTAAGATTAAAATAGTTTCAAAATTATGAAAGAACAGACCGATGATTAGGTTTCGATTTATAGTATTATAGGAGAAAGGGTGGATTCATTCCGAGTTGAGATGGGTGAGAAATGGAGTCTCAGGATTTTTTTTCGGGAAGGGAATTAGGAGAGAAGAAAACCTGCTGAACTAGAGGGACAGAGACATCGATGGCGTACAACCGAAGTACGTCTTTGGTATCGGGTGGTGGGAAATGGATGATAGCTGAGGCGTATTACGCTTTCTAGAAAAGAAGGTGTAATAGAGGAGGGCTAAAAGAACTGTGCTACTGGGATGGGAAAACGTACTTCACGGAATTCGCATTCACTAGAACTGGCCACGGGTCTGAATAGTTGGGGGCTTAGCACTAATGGGCTTCCTAAACGTTTTTGCGTGCGGTTTATACCTAACTGAGGAGAGAGAGGATAGTTGGGGGTATACGGCCAGTGCGGGGCTGCTCACTAGTGGGGAACGGCAGCACAACCACCGACGGTGACGACCGAGACTGGGCGAGCGGGAAGGTGGCACAGTTCTACCCGACGGCACGAGGATTGCTTAGGGTTAAGCAACAGGGGTTTGGAGTGAGTAGACTGTGGCAGCGGCGGCTCACCTCGCCGGCGACATGTGGCTGTTCTCACGGGGTTGGTGATGACAGAGGTGAGAGGAGGTGAGAGGGGAAGCTACGGCGGTGTCGGTATCCATGGTGAATAGGGGAGCTCTGGGAGCTGGCTGGCCACCGGTGGCGTTCGAGATGCTCGGGAGGCGTCGGCTTCGCTGCTTAAGGTCGGGGCTGGTGCTAGGTGGTTGGAGCGACGACCCAGGAGTCGGGCGGAGCTTGGGGACACTTGGCCTCAGCTGCAGTGCTCCTCCGTTTGTGTGGTGCCGGCGATAGGGCAGAGGCATGAGGTGGCACGGCATGCGAAGGGAAACCAGAGATCGGAGCCGTGCAGTGCGACTGTGGTGGCACTACTACAGAATAGCTCATTACAGGCGGTTCGAAGACCCCAACACAGGCGGTTTTCCAAACCGCCTGTAAGCAAGGGCCTGTGATGACCCCCCTCATCACAGGACCCCCCATCATCACAAGACCGCCTGTGATGATGGACTATTACAGGCGGATCACCATAAGAACCGCCCGTGATGATAGCACATCACAGGCGGTTCCCCAAACGAACCACTTGCGATGAGGACACTCATGACAGGCGGTTCTCTGTAAGAACCGCCTGCGATACACCTCCATCATAGGCGGTTCTATATTAGAACCACCTGTGATCTATTTTATAGCATACCTTATTATTTCATATTGTTGTGTAGCATCAGGAAACAAAACACACAAGCATATACATATCTCATTCATTCACAATAATTAGAATTGAATCATATGAATTAACAGAAACTTGATACAGATCACATAATTGAGTCACAAAATGAATTGTCATCAAACTCATCAACATCACCCAAACAAAGTAATTAAACTCCCATTTTCATCCACCTCATGTGACAAAGTTCACAAAGTATTTAGGTTTTCAGTTTCATCCACCTCATGTCACAAAGTAGTTAAACTCTTAGTAAATTTTGTATCTATATAAAAGTTCACAAAGAAATACATCACTTCTTTACTAAGACGAACTCGCCTTCCTCCATGTCATAGGCGTGGTCCACCTTCAAAGTTGTGGTCCACCTTCAAAGTTGTGGTCCGTTGATTCTTTGGCTTCTTGACCTCCTTGAGGTAGTACTCGTGCAGCTCGCGGGTATATTTTCTGAGAGCATTGAGCGCCTCCGGCGATTTGAGCCATGGCTCTCCTTCAACGTATTTATCGGCCAATGGCACAAAGGGGAGCTCTTCTTCAATGTAAAGGTGTGGTTTCTTCAGCACCTTCGCCTTCGACTTAGCGCCTCGTTTTCTTTTAACGATCGGCTTCAACGACTTGGCAGGAGACGAGTGAGCTCTTATCAGAAGCTCGGGGGCTAATGTGGTTTCCATCAACACCGTAGTGATTGTGGTGTCCTCATTACATGCAATATAAGGCTCTTGAATCACGGGTAGGTCTACCTCCCGTGATTCAGCTTGGTCGATAGATGGAGGGTGCTAGTCTTCCAATACTACATCCCTCTTGGGCCATTGGATGAAAGTCCGTTCAGCTTGACCCAGTCTCGTAATCTCATCATTTGGCGGAAACTTCAGCTTAATGGACTTGCAAGTGTCGTAGACACAGTCCACACTGTCCTTCGCATTCCCACGCCCCATCGGGACACGGTGGATGAGATCTTCTTCAATGGATGGACATGCCATCCCTGTTGCAACCTCTAAAAGCTCGTCGTCAAGAAGCCACACCAATAGCTTGCACCACGTCGTATCCTTGAAGGTAAAATGTGATAGAAGATAGAATAATTAGCTACATATGGATTGCGACAGCATTTTAAGTGGAAATTGAGATTGACATTTAATTACTAAGATCTCATCGACAGGATACGAGATGACGTGATCAACTTCACCATCGGGGACGGAGGCTTGGCTACTCTTTTGGTTAGCAGTAGGGTTGCTTTGCATTTATACGTTGCAATGTGAGGCCATGGCCACCATCTCCTCGAGAGCTCTTAAACGAGCATCGACCCTCATTTCCACCGTTCTTTGAAGGAACCGCCTGCGATATCCATTTTTCCTTTTTGTTTTAATTTTTATTTTTTTTGAATTAGTGTTCATACCTAGGTTGCATACGGTATGTAATTTGGATAGGTGCTTACATATATAGTATTGTGCATGATATTCACACCTCCACAGTCATATAAATTATACATCACATTATGAATTCCACATGATTCGATATATCTAATTTTCTACAAATGTGAGTCCTTCCTGATGATCGTTGCGCACGTACGTAACTTCATCTTGATTTAGTTCGTCTTTGATCGTCATGCCATCTCTGGAGAAAGGCATCTCCTCAAACTGGTTGTACTCGTCCTCGTCAACTACATCGCCCACTCCAACAATGTGTCTCTTTGAGTCCCTTACTACATGATGCCTAAGATTTGTAGGATCGGAAACGTAGAATATCTATCGAACTTGATTTGCTAAGAAGAATGGTTCATCTTTGTACGCAGTACTTTTGAGATCGACCATTGTGAAGCCGTTCTTATCAACTTTTACCTGTGAGAGATTTACCCAGCTGCAACGAAACAACGGAATCTTAAACTTCACACAGCCTAGCTCCCAGATCTCTTCAATGTACCCGTAGTATGAGCTCTTCCTACCAACTGTATCTCGAGCATCTATTCGGACACCACTATTTTGGTTTGTGCTCTTTTGGTCCTGATCTCTCATATAAAATATGTAGCCATTTATATCCATCCCTTGCCATGTCACAGCTATGCATGATGGACCTTCTGCCAACCATGTGAGCGTTGGGTCAGAAGACGATAACCCGTGAGGTTGCTCATATAACCATTTGTTGAATCGACGATTGTGCTCTTTCATCACCCAAGCTTCTGTCGCTTTCGGATTGTACTCCCGTAGCATGGCCTTGTGTCGGTCGAGATATGGGGCCACTAAGGCCATGTGTTGCAAAACTGTGAAGTGTGCTTGACCAATAACCTTCCGATCAGGAACGACATCTTTCCTACCAAGGGTTCCGACACCTCGAAGCCTCCCCTCGTGGTGAGATTCGGGCCAACCTATCGGTTTTATTGCAGCCATGTAGTTGACACAGAACTTGACGACCTTTTCGGTTGCATGTCCTTCCATGATGCTTCCCTCCGGACGTGATCGGTTATGTACAAAATGCTTTAGAATTCCCATGTATCTCTCGAAAGGGTACATGCTTCGAAGGAACACAGGTCCGCACCACTTTATCTCTCTCACTAGATGCACAGTGAGATGCACCATGATATCGAAGAACGAAGGGGGGAAATACATCTCAAGCTGACATAAAATTTTCACCACCTCCTCTTGAAGAGCATCTAGTTCCATGGGATCGATGACCTTCTGAGATATTGTGTTAAAGAAGCTACATAATCTCGTGATTGTCTCTCGAACCTTGACAGGTAGGATATTTCGAATAGCAATCAAGAGCAGCTGAGTGATCAATACATGACAATCGTGAGACTTCATGCCAATCAATTTTAACTCTTCCATTGAAACAAGTCTTCGTATGTTCAAGGAGTAGCCGATCGGAACTTTAACACCGTGCAAGAACTGGCACAACTCTTTTCTCTCAGCCCTTGACAGAGTATAGTAGGCAGGTTCGCATAACATGTGACCTGTTTGAGTCTCTTTCAGGTGTACATCTTTTCTGATTTCCATGTCCAACAAGTCAAGCATTGTTTTGAGGCCATCCTTACTTTTGCCCTTCATATTCAATAACGAACCTGTCGACGAAATGACTCTCGGACAGTAAACTTGGGCACCCCGAGTCGGATGACCGAGGTGCTAAGAGGACGACTAGGGGAACGGCGCCTAGCGATCACCAGGACTACCCCGAATTATCGCCAAAGATTAATACAGAAATTGCACTGGAAATTAGAGTTGGTACTCGGTGAAGAGAGCTTGGTTTTCATATGGGGTGCCTGCTTCGCTCTTATATAGGCAAAGCTGACTTACAAGTGAATATACATTCCTGCCCCTAGGCAGATTACGATTTTACCCTAGTCTGTATCACCGTACGTCGGACGAAATAGTATTCTCCTTCTCGCCGCTACCTACTATATGCGCCGGCATATCCCTGACGCGTCTCGCCGATACGGATCACCACCGTGCTTGCCCCTTTTCCGCTGAGCTTGGCTGAGGGCAGATTTCTTCGGGTCCCGACCCCTTGGTGAGGCGCTAGCTCCCACCTCGTACTGGCCCAGACCACCTCGACCTCGGCCTTGCTCAGGGGAGACGATGTGCTCCGTCCTCTCCTAGTCACCTCGCCAGGGGAGGGCGATGTGTCCTCACCTCGCCAGGGCACCTCATCGAATGTTCCTGTGAATCAACTAAGCGTACGGGATGACTAGCAAATGCAAAGATGGAAATGGGAAACAGGGGTACCTCGTCCGGGACGACGTGGCCGGACTCCCCCAACAGAACCTATAACGCTACCACACATATTTTTTTCTACGTGCATGACATCGATGCATTGACGAACTTGCAGGTGCTCCCAATAGGGCAAGTTCTAGAATATCGACCTCTTCTTCCACACAGCCTTCTCACGTGTAGCCTTTATTTTTCTTCCCTTCCCATACGTAACTTTTATATCCTTTACCATGCCATGTACCTCCATACCACTATATTGCTTCAGAGGTGTACCGTCCTCGATTTGTCCATTGAATTATTTCTTTATTCGATGGTATGGATGGTCTCTTCGAAAGAACCTACGGTGACGCATGTACACGGTTTTCCCCGAATGCTTAAGCCACTGACTAGCCGTATCATCCAGGCAGTTAGTATATGCTTTTGATTTCGTACTCTGGCCAGAAAGGTTAGCAAGAGCTGGATAATCATTTGTGGTGCAGAATAGCAAGCTGCACAGATTGAAGTTCTCTCGCTTGTGAGCAGCAAATATATCTTTCCCATGGGTCCACAATTTCATGAGATCTTCCATCAATGGCTCTAGGTAAACATCTATATCATTCTCGGGTTGCTTTGGTCCTTGCACAAGTATCGTCATCATAATATACTTACGTTTCATGCATAACCAAGGAGGAAGGTTATAAATACACAGATTCACTGGCCAGGTGCTATGACGGCTGCTCATGTTTCCGAAAGGGTTCATTCCATCCGTGTTCAGTCCAAACCTTATATTTTAAATTTTCTATCAATGTTTCTCCACTGGATTGAATCAGCAGGATGTCTAAGCTTTCCGTCATTCTTGCGCTTACCAGCATGCCAATGCCGCAGTTCTGCATCCTTTGGGCTCGTAAATAAATGCTTAAGACGAGGGATTATAGGCAGATACCACATGACCTTAGCTAGAGTTCCTTTCGTCACCTTGTTGCCCTCATCTTCGACGTCTTTCTCCATACGCTTGTATCGGGAGGACTTGCATACCGGACATGCATAGAGGTTTGCGAACTCTTTTCTGAAGATATAGTCCTTTGGACAAGCATGTATTCGTTGTACTTCCATTCCCAACGGACAAATAACATTCTTCGCTTGATATGTACTTCTAGGCAACTCGTTTCTCTCTGGAAGCATGTCCACTATGAGACCTAACAACTCTGTGAAACTTTTGTCTGACCATCTGTTGCTTGCCTTCGGTTTCAACAATTCAAACACTGATGACAATTTCGTGTACGTACCCTTGCATCCCTCAAACAAAGGTTTCTCCAGGTCCCCCATCAAGAGTTTGAATTTCTCATACTCGCACGTATTATGGTTTCCTTCTGCATGGCGCAACATCTCGTCCAAATGGTGAAGATTATCCGACGATATTTCTTCATCTGAATCATAATCAACATCATGTGTCACATAATTATCTTCCTCCGTGATGTCGTCATTACCACATTCCTGGATTGTCTGCTGCTCACCGTGACTTGTCCAACATGTGTAACGCTCTATGAAACCCCTACGAATTAGGTGATCTTGGATCTGCTCTAAGTTCTCAAACATGTGTGCATCCTCGCAATCTTTGCATGGACAACAAATATATTGTTCCCCTCTGTTCAACTTATGCTCTTCCGCGACTCTTATGAAATCTAACACGCCACTAAGGTACCGTTCACTTGAGCGGTTACCATCATACATCCAGTTTCGATCCATCTACAGTACAAATTAAATAAATTTAATTAATTCATGTAAAATATTGAGGCTCACAAAGTGCATACCAACTAATATATATACAATATTAGTTAATATTATCGTTACTATTTGGTTTTGACTACATGTAAGTAATAATTACCAATAGTCTTTTTATTTCACGACCAACAATTACTATGTCGGTATGGTTTTACTACATGTGAATGATTATTACCAATATTGTATTTTATTCACGAAGATATGACCTACCAATAATTACACATTTATGTACGACATAAACAAAATTTTAATTAATCATACCATTAATACATGGGTTTTTACTATATCAAAACATTCTCAAAATTTCATTCCATAAGACCTTTCGACAATTACATCATCTTTTTATGAGACAAGATAAATCAATTCTAAATAATAAATTACTTATGTTATATATACACATTTCTCTCTTTCATAAAATCTAAACCACTCAAATATATCATTTTGCCACTATGAATTAGCTAGCCACATCCTCAATATAGTAATTTAAACCAATTTATGCCTCAAATTCAAGAAAGCCAAACAAAATTTGCCATAACCTAGTTAGATCTACATTCTCTCTCTTTACCACATTACATCTAGCAAATTAATCAAACTTTTAAACCAATCACTAATCTTAGATCACCAATATGAAAGACATATGCAATATCCTCTCTAAATCCTGAGCTTTTGGGCTCAATTCAGTCTCCAAGGTGAAAAATCGCAAGAGCTCCGCCGCCACTGCTGCTGTGTGTAAGAATAGAACATTGAAGACAAGGAGTTTGGCCTGGCAAACTGTAATAAATGGACACCTTATTACAGACGGTTTTCAACAAAAACCGTCTGTGATAAGGACAACATCAAAGGCGGTTCTTACTTAGAATCACCTGTGATATGTAGTCTACATATTGCAGGCGGTTCTTTTACAAAACCGCCTGTGATATCGTGTCATCACAAGCGGTTCGCGTCTCTCCGAGTTAACCCAAGCGTTTCTCTTTGCGAACCGCCTGTGATCTACTATAACAGAGACGGATTTTACTTATCTGCCTATGATGAGGGGTCTCGAATGACCAGTTTTTAGTAGTGTGGTTGCCCCCGAGACGCTGGGGAAGAAGAGGAGCTCTGCTGGCCCAGTAGCTCGGGCTGAAGTCGGGAAGAAGAAGGAGCAGAGAGGAGCTAGAGGGCCTGGTGCGAAACAAGAAGAAACGGAGCTATGCGGGCAGAATTAAGGAAGGGTGTAGCTCCGTATTGGAAGAACACAGGGCGACGAGGGACAGGAGGTGGGCGCTCGGGGTGTGCTGAATAAATGGGGCAGCTCAGTTGCAGGTGTTTGATAGAGGAAGAAGGGTGGAGGAAGGAGTGAGCTCTCGGGTGGAAATTGAGGAAACGACAGAGAATAAATGGATGGAGGTGTGAGAACCCTAATTCTGGCGTAGTCGAGAGAGGCGTGAGGTGGAAGTCGTGGAGCAACTCGCGCTGCTGAGTTGTTTCGAACCTATCGAGCTACGTCGAGAGTTAGTCGAGAGAGGGAGGAAAATTGTTGTGTACTCGCATCGCATTGCATTTCCTCATGGCATTTAGTATTCATATGCATTAGAAGTAAATACAATTGAAATTGAAACTTTATTGATTAACGAAATAATACAAGAGTTAATGATATAACATTGTTACAAAGAAGAAGAAGAAGAAATAAAAATTACATGATTAAGATTCTATCTATACAAATATCTAAAAACCCTAACTCGTGAACTTTCGGGTCTTCAAAGTCTTCAAGTCGGAGAAGGATGCCGAGAGCCGAAGGGGGAAGCCTTCGGGAATGTAGGCGGTCATCCGAGGTCATCGAGTATGGGCACTCGAGACCATTGGGAATCGTGCCGTTGCTGTAGGAGGCAAAAGGTTCCTAAAACCTATATTTTGAAATACGTGTGGTCTTATCGGCACAGTTCCGCCGACGTCCGCAGGGTTAGCTGCGGGGGCAAAATATTGCCGATGACCTAAAATAATTTTTAGTTTTCAAAAATAGGTTTGTAAAACATTTTGTTTCAAAACTGTCCAAGGGCCACTTTGGCTAAGACCCGTATTGGACAAACCTATTATACTTATATATATGGAAAAGAGGGGTGAGAGGATAAAAATATTTTCTATTTTCCTAATTTAAATTGCCTCCATGAGTTTTTATTTTGAAAAAGGAAATGATTTTAGAAATCAAATGAAAAGATAAGGCAGCCACTCATATTTATTCTTTTAGCCCACATAAATTGACCAAGGTCAATGCCTTTAGAATAGGAGGCGGCAGTCCATCAAGCAACATACCTAGCAATCATTTCCTATAAACTGAATTGAGGCAACAAGTGTGAACAAGGCAGCAAGAAGGATAGCTTTTTACCCATTGACCAATGCCAGATTCTTAGCAAACAAGGCAACCAGAGAGATAGCAGCCACAAATAAGCACCAAATGAGTATATAACCCAGATAGATATCAACCCATCGAGAGAATCATCCAGCAGCCATAGATTTTACCAAATAAACAATCTGGAATAGATAGGCATCAACCCAACCGAATGGACGATCCATCAGCAGGATATTTCAGCTTAGGGTAACTTAGCATGCAAGCTGAGCCCAAGTAAAAATAGCAGCCGTAGTAAACAAGCAGGAGGTGGCAACACCAGCACCCAAGGAACCTTAGAGAAGGCTCAGTAGAAGTAGTTCAAAGGCAACCGAGTTGAGCAACCCCCATTTCAGATTGCATATACCAGACCAGCACGCACATAGCAGCATAGTCTATAGAAGCCAAGTTCTAGGAGGTCCAAAGGAACCTAGAAGTAGGAGGAGGAGGAACTCATCAAGAACAGCAAGGTGCTCGTAGGAGAAGAAGGGCATCTGGAGCATCAAGGTGAGAAGGAACAGAGGGCCATTGGCAAGCTTAGGAGCAAACCAAAGAATCCAATCAATCCTTATCTCAGCTAGCACAAGGTAAAAACCTTGGCAAAGCATTCAACTCTATATACGTACACATGCATTTTAGCATGGCAATAGGACCCTCAGGACCTGTTCTTCATCATAGGAATTTGGTAGATAACTGAGTGGAGTCTGTTCTTATCATTAATGCTATAAACTTCTTAAACCAATCCTCAGTTAAAAGGCCATCACAGGGTTGTTGTTTAGGCAACAGTAGGTAGTAATCTGTTCTTATCAGTGTAGAAATCACTAGGCTAAAGATCATGCAGCATCTGTCCTTAACAGTTCGAACAAGCAATCATGTATATAGAAATCAAGAACCCACCAGTGATATTAACATAAGCAGTGCATGACCTTGCTAATGTGAGAGCTAAGAATCCGTCCATATCAATTTCAAACAAAATATCAGTAAGAAGCTAAGCCGAACCGAATCATGCCATTCTCAAATTCACAAGTACTAATTGGGCCGAATCGAGTAGAACCCTAAAGCAATTTGAGAAAGAGAGGAGAGAGGGAACATCACTTGGGCATAGCAACCCCATCCCAGCCAAGCTTACCAAATTCCCAAATCAATCAGCAGGGGAGGAACCCTAGAACTGTGGAATTGGGGAAACATTGGGTGAACCCTAAAGCAATGTGGGGAATAGAAGAATTGGGGGAAATTTTAGTATGAACCCTAGAAATTGGGGGGGGGATTAGATGGAAGGAATAGGGAATCGGAGCGCTTACCTGATGGAAGAGGTCGGCGACCGAGCACCGCGGCGCGCCACCAGCGGGAGGCGGGCCGACGGAGCTCCGGCGAGGGGGCTACGACGCCGGCCGCAACCGTCCCGGGCGACGGCCGAGGCGCACGGCGGAATGGAGGAGGCGCGGCTCTTGGGGAGGCGGTGACCCGAGGGATGATGAGGCAAGGGCCGCTGGCGTCGGAGGGGCGCCGGACCGAGACCAACACGGCGGCGGCGCATGCTCGGGAAGGGCCGAGCGTGGGGCGGCGCCGAGCGGAGCAGCGCCAAGGAGCGGCGCAAAGCGGCGGCGCGGAAGACCGAGCCCGAGGCTCTAGGCGGCGGCGGTGTGTCCAAAGGAGAGGAGGCGCCGGCAGCGCCGGGGGAGAATTCAAAAGGAGCCGGCGGCGGCGCTTAGAGGAAGCAGGGGAGCACCGGTCGGGAGATGGGGAAAAAGAAAGACAAGGAGGCAAATAGAAGTGAAGGAAGAGAAGGGGGTAGGTTGAAAAAAATTAGGGATTTAAACTCAAATTATCACTGTTTTCCTTAAAACAAAAAAAAGGGAGAAAAGTGAAATGATGGAAACAGATGTATATGTATACTTATATATGTATGTTGGGAAGTAAATTAAAATTAGGAATCTCTTAAGCTAAAGAATACTTAAATCAACACTTAAAATTAAGGTAATGAGATTTCTAACTAAATCAAGTGTATCCTTCTTTGGAAAAAGGGGTTTGAAACTTAAGCTAATTATTTAAACAAAGTGAAATGGATGGTGAAGTTAATTCAACTTGATTTGAAATCAACATGAACTTAAACACAATTAAAGTTGATTACTTAGACAATTCTAAACCCTTAAAAGAATATTGAACTCATTCCTTGGAATATTTGGAAATGTAGGAGTTCCCTCATGCATGCATTATCATGTCGTTTGCATTCATATTGGAAATCTTTCGTATTAGTTCCTGAAAACTTTGATCTAATACCTAAACTGCTTTATTCAAAAAAAGGAAAAGAATAATGGTTGCAAGTTAAAAATTCATCTTAGAAGTTTACTTATTCTCATTAGTATAGGGATCATAATTAGAACATGGGTCAAATTGTTAAGTCAAGTAAAATGGTTTGAGCAATACTTCAAGTGAAGTAAATTAATGTTAAGAGACGAAAGCTTGAATGCTCTTCTAAGTAATTTTTAAATCTTCAAAAGAAATACTTCAGAGAATTATAGCTAAATCCTCTTCAAGCAATTTAGATACACCATTTTTGCATATATGCATAACGTCATATCATCGCATTCATGCTTGAGAGTTTCTGAATTAGTCCTTATCGGACTTCATTGCTTTTATCAGAAGCCGGAGTTCAGCAGTCAGGACCGTCGAACTCCACTACCTATCACCAGGCAAGTCCAGTTTCTTGTTCATGTCCGTTGAGAATGTTTTCAAAACTTCCCTCTTGTCTATAACATGCACAAAAACCTATTTTCTAAAGATCAAGCAATTGTTGTTTTGTTTTGGATCGCCGGTTCTTGGGTGATCGCATGACGGGTGGTGAAATCCTGGTATGGGTGCAGGTTGGCACATTTGGGAAGGTGGATTTCATCACATGGGAATGTTTCATATAAGGTTAATGCAACCAATGATCGATTGTGCTTAAGGGCCGTAGTGATCGCGCATACCACATACCCTGTATGGGCGGGGCTGAGCTAAAGTACCCTTTACCCTAGGTCTATACCCCCCCGGGAACGCAAGGCCTCGGTATTGGGATCGATACCGGGAAGGTAGTATGGCCGCGGGCTGCTTACTACTTGAGAATGTGATTGGGCCGTCGAGCTACTCACATTAGAATTATGATTGGAGACCGGTAGTCCTCGACCAGTTTTGGGCGGGACTGCGACGCGGGGTATAACCGAGCGGGCGGTGAAACGGCTCTGTGATTTGCCGGTCTGGTAGTGCATGTGACGACATGAACTCCATGACTATTGATTGTTTGTGGGTACAGTTGTGCACCTTTGCAGAGTGTATTGAATCGTGGCATTGTCACTCCGTGTTCCCGGTTGGAACTGCGAACCCGGCAAGAAAGGGATTCATCGGGAATCCTAGCAGCTTGTGAGACAGGAGATCATTAGTCTCTTTAATTAAAACTTGACTCCCTTACCTTTAAAACTGCATTTCTTTTGGGAGAACGTTGTCGTTCTCAGTAGATAGTGCATCAAACACCTCTTTGCTATTCCTGGACTTGTTGAGTACCTTTTGTACTCATCCCTCTATCTAATTCCTTTGAGTAGACTGTGAGCCGACGACGGAGGAAGAGGTGGTCTACGTCGAGATCGACGATGAAGTTCCCGAGGAGCAGCCGACGACGAAGGAGGACGAAGGCGTCGACTACTACGTCGAGTTCCACGACGAAGACAACGCCGAGTAGAATAATAGGTCGTAAGAGTTGTTAGGTGTAGTTAAGACTTTTGCTGTAACCAAACAATAACGGTTTTAAATTTCCCGTACTTTTGGGAATGTGTTGTAAGACTTATGTTGTATTTCGAGTTTGTAAGTTATGTTTGTATCATATGGACCGCTGCAATGCTTCTGTTGTGCCACTCTGTCACAGGAGGAGGAGTTAAGGAGAGAAGAAAGGTGCAGCCTGTGCTGTAGAGTGCAGAAGATTTAGGTACCGACTGCTCTAGAGCATAGTGCAGATTAGGCACCGCTTATGTGCTAGCAAGGAAAACAGTAGCATGGCTTCTAAACAAAATGCAGGAACTGACATTAATGCGGTGGTTGTGCAGAGAAACAGGAAAAATTAGGCATCGATCGATGTGTTGGCAAGAGGAACACTGCTAGTGTTTGGTATATCAGAGAGGTGTTGCTAAAGAATTTATTTTGTTAGCATTCAATTCACCTTGGCTTGGTTTTGGATGCAGGGATGATTGGACCTGCCAACTAGTGGATTCAAGAGGAGAAATGCTCATGATTTTGTAAGGGCTTAGGAGTTGAAATTAAAGGAGCACGTGAGATCATGGGCTGATAGGAATAAATCAGAACCATTATGTATGCCTTAATCATGTAGCATATATATTCCCTACAGGTGATCACATATATAGAGATAGCATATGGAATGGATTATTACATGCATGCTCAAGAACATATACTTATGCGATTTTTTTCTACTACACAAGGGAGGTTTGTTTCAGGAGGCATGCCATTGAAACTAAAAAAAATGCAAGAGAAGGAAAATCCCAAAACAAAGCCAAAAGGGAATGTGTTGTCTTAGGAAAAAATATATATAGTCACGGTGCATGCCTCGACATTTTAGGATTATTTTTCCCAAGCATTTTGTTTTGGAATTATACACATGGTTAAATAGACCGCATGGAAGTAGAAGTGCCGAGCACTTAGAATCCTCGGGAAATATGAATAAGGTGGAACTGGCCCACAGGTGTCCGAGCTCACCCGATCATATAGATAAAAAAATGAGAGGAGATCACCGAACGCACTAGAGGGGTGTACTAGGGTACATATATATATATATTCTAGGAGAGAGAAAAGGTGGTAGGGTTCCAACGGGGGTATATATATCCGTACATGCACACTTAGGGTGATATACGCATATACATAGGGGTGTCCAGATGATAGACCGGCATATACACATACAAATATAGGTACATGCGTGTGGGAAGTTACAGGTGCACGTGTATGGACACGCAAGAAGTCCGGCAGGGAAAAGATAGGCAAGGATTGCTTTACGTTGAGGGACGCAAAGTTAAATTGGTGAAAAGATCAAGGTGATGGTGGTTTGAACCCATTTGCCAAGCGGAGAAATATGTCACCGGTTAACCAGACGATGATAAGGTTACGAGGGAGACAACAAGGTTTCAATTAGGTTTATTTTAAGGGAATATTATTATTAGCACAAAAAGTTTTTGTTAGCCTTAATTTTTAGGTTTGGGAAAAACAGGATGTGACAGAAGCTGGCTGGTGTTTGAGGGCAACGTCTTGTATGAACTAAGCATCTTAGGTGGACCAGTTGACTGTACCAATTCTGGAGCATTAGATCGATTGTGTACCGTCCAGATCTAGCAGGTAGAGAGGCCTCAGCTTTTTTGTGATGACAACCTCGTACCACTGCCAGTTTGCAGCTCGACCTCACATTCCCAACTCTAAGCCCCCTTCCTTTGTTGATCTGGTCTCCTACACCGCTATACGACGTCGACCACCAAGCGCAAAAGTCTCCTGCCACCCAAGCCTAACTGACTACATCCACAGCCACCACGAGCGGCACCTGCACTGAATCTTGTGACACTGAGCCAGGTTGCCACCATCCAAGACCATCCCATGGTCTCGCCGCCACCTGATCTGGCACCCTAATATCCACCGCCACCTTTCCCATCCATCCCAAGCTCCATTCTCGCAAGTGGTGTACTTCTACTGGCTGCTCAGATTCACCATGGACACTGACGACATTCCATACCATGGCATACCACCGCATTAACCTCGAGAAGCAACATGTGTGGTCCATGTGCCTTTCTATCCCTTTTTTGTCTTGTTTGTTTTGCAATGGAGATGGAATATGCTAGGATACACATCGAGAGTGATGAACATCTGATGTGTGCAAGATCCTAATCGTCTTAATTTTTGGTCCACTTTTTGTCCCAAGGAAGCTCCAGCATGTTTTGATTGTGTGTGTTTTCCTGTTGTGCTGTTGATCATTCGAGAAAAGAGGGAATATTTTTTGATGAATCTATGTACAAAGAGCGTGATTATTTGTTGTCATGGATTTATGAAAAAATATCAGTGTACTAAAATGAGGTGCCATCCTGAATTTTGATACACTGAAGTAACAAACATGTTTTAGTTTTGTTGTTGTGGAAATGTTCTGGTAGCAGCTTCCCACTAATTAGAGGCCTTCAGCAATCTATGTTTTTTTTCTTTTGGTTGAAGGCTTAGTCTAGCCACGATTCACTTTACCATGATGAAGTCGAGAGGACAGCAAGAGACATAAAGAATGGAATCAGGAAAGAGAACTACAATAGCTAAGAGGCTTAAAATTCTATATGACATGCTTGCCTTTTTAATTGGCAAGACTAGCTTGAGATGGATGTAGATGTTAGCCTGTTAGGTTCTTCTATATTGGCTTGTCTAGTGCTACTTCTAAATGATTTCAGTTGTGAGCATGTAATTTTCAAAATGAGATTTCAGTTGTCATGTTATTCATGACATATGTACAGATACTTGAATCAGTTTTTTGAAATTCTACCCTAGCACTTGGACACAGAAATGACCGGTATCAGGTATGTGAGGGAACAAATGCAAATGAATTGAGAATTCTATTATTGGTTATGGAGAATATCAAGATAAATTATTTTTAATGAATCATTTGAAACCGGTTGACACATTTCATTCACATCTTTAGGCGTACAAGATTAATTTCAGTTATACAGTGCCTGCTTATCAGAAATTTCCCCTATTTCAGTACACAAATAGCATTAAGAATTCAAGACCAGAAACATCCATAATGTGAAAACCATTGAACATGTTTAGATAGCCAAAAGTGCATCTTGGCCAATAAGTGGGTTTTAATGATTAATGACAAAAAGATTAAGAGACTAATATGTGCATCAAGTATGATAAGGTGTTTACTCTCAAAAGCTATGTTAAGACCAATGTTGACGGCTCCTAAAAATATCTAAGAAAGGACGGCTTGAAGAAATAAAGATCAAGGACAATTTGATAGCTCTTTTGGTGGTTCAAGTAATCACATTGAGTTTACAGAGTCATACTATTAATGAAGGTTAAAATTTAGAAGCTGATGAGAATGAGTTGCTAATGCTCAGCTAGAAATCAATTTTCAAATCCAAAAAAGCCTCTAAAATCTCTTCATACACCTTTTCAGGATATGTCAAAATATCTAAGATTGATGTCAGAATATTTGAGTTTCACTTCTATGTGAAGATTCAGATAACTCAGAGCCTCTGACTTGCACTCCCTGCCTGATTTCCTAGATGTTGGAACACCCAAAATTTATTGGAACCTCTAAATTTTGGTTCTGTAAATGTCTTAATTCCTTTTGCTTCGAAAGTCGAAGCTGCTGGATTTTATTGGAGTCTCTGGGATCTATTATGTACTTAGCCTTTAAAATCTCGGAGTGTCTGAATCTATTGTTGGAACCTCCGAGAATTTGTTCTGACCATGTCTTGCTAAGGCTATTCATAATCTCAGAGGGTCTGGGTTCAAGTTGGAACCTCCAGCATTTGTTTCTATTCGCTGTGCTCTGAAAGTCAGAACCTCCAGGTTGTTGCCGAAAGTTCTGAGATCAATTTCTGGACAGGCACTATGCTCATTGCTTTTCAATATCGAAACCTCTAAATTCCACCTTAGAAGTTCCAAGTTCTTTGCTTTTTGCACAAATGGATAGTTTTTGAGGGGTTGGCTATATATACCACCAAACCTCTTTGCACTTTACAATTCTTCATCAAACATTTTCTCTGCTCTTCTGAGTGCTACTTCATATTTCCTCAAGCCAAAGTTGTTATTCTTGTGAGGAAGTCTTTGATAGCGGGAGATTGAGCCATAGTTGAGCATCAAGTAAGAGTTCATCTCCAAGCCGAATTGATTGAAGACTGTTACTCTTGTAGATTGGCATCCCCTAGATGGTCAGGTGTCACTTGGAGCCTTCAAGTATTGTGAAGCACTCCAAGAAGTTTGTGATGATTTAGAGCTCGCCTACTACAAGGTGAAGACCTGCCACAAGAGAAGAGAAGCTTCACATTGGCAAGCTTCTTGAGGAAAGAGAAAGATGCAGTGTTGGCTTCATTTATTGGACCAAGTTTTCTCAAAGGAGACGTAGTGCCTCACCAAAGGCTTGAACTTTGATAACAAATCCTTCCTCTCACACTAGGTTGTTTCCTTGCACTTTTACATATTTTTTCTATTTGTTTTGATCACTAGTATGCTAGATTTTGCTTAGGACTGCTTAGTGTTCCAGAATACTTGTGTAGAAAGTAATTTTGTTAATCTCCTATTCACCCCCCTTTAGTTGATACCCTAGATCCTTTCAATTGGTATCAGAGCCTCACGCTCTCAATCTTAGGTTTCACCACCTAGAGAGATATGATGATGCATGTGGGGAGAGAGATAGATAAGATGTCTACTAGTGAGGGGATGCATGTGGGGAGAGTTCTATACTTTAATGGTTCAATCTATGCTAGTTGAAAACACAAAATAAAGATCCATTTAATGGACATTAGCCCAAGCATATGGCATATTTTTGTTGATGGTTATGCAGTGCTCAACAAAGGCGAGCTCACCGATGGTAATCACTAGAACATCCACCTAAATGCCCGAACGACGAATTCAACCGGGTGATCACGCTTGAGGATGCCAAGAAGATGAAAGACACTCATGGAGATCCACAAGGGAACTTCTTCTGTCAAGGAGTCCAAGCTCGACATCTTAACAAGCAAGCTCGACCGCTTCACCATGATGGAGAATGATGGTGTGAATGAAATGTTTACTTGCCTCAATCACATTGTGAACGAGCTCAAGTCCCTCGGGTGGCTAGAGATCAACGACTACTTCATCACTAAGAAGATGCTACGAGCCCTCTCACCGGGGTACAAAAAATTTGTGATGCTCATCTGTGAGAGGAACGACTTCAAAAAGTTGACTCCCACCGAGGTGCTTGGAAGAATCATCGCTCATGAGATGGCAATCCAAGAAAAGGAAAAGTTCATGGCCTCCAACTCAAGCCTCAAGAAGAACATTGTTTTGAAGACAAGCACGTCTTCGAGGAGAAAACTCAAGTGACAATAAAGAAGAAGATGAATTTGATGAAGAGGACATTGCCTTATTTGTGAGGAGATTCTCCAAGATGTTCAAGAAAGACGGTGCTGAAAAGCTCTTCGGCAAAGAAAGAAGCCCACAAGTTCTTAGAGGACACAAAGAAGAAACTCACTAAGAGAACGTGCTTTGGGTGAAACAAGACATGACACTTCATCGCCAATTGTTCCAACTAGAAGGGCAAGAAAGATGAGAAGGGGTATAAGATGAAAGAGCGCTATGTAAAGTACAAGTTTGTCAAGAGTGGGATTCCGATGACTCATGCTCGAACAACAACTCTGACAAAGATGAAGAGTCACCGGCATCATCATGGCAAGACCTGCCAAGTCCCTCTTTGATCACTCAAGTGATGAGGAGATACCTCATTGTCTTATGATAAAGGGGTCAAATGCATCACAAATCACCAAGCCTCAGTTGATGATAGTGTTAATGATTTGCTTGATGATCTGAGTATTCCTAGATATGATGCTCTTATTGCCATTTTTGAGAAGCAAGATAAGTTGCTTGTGAGCGAGATAGAGACAAATGATGCCCTAACCATAAGCGTAAGGAGCTTAAGGTCTCATATTGTAGATTTGAAAAGTTTCATGAGGAGTTTATGAGTGTTCATGAAAATCTTAGATTTGAGAACATGTAGAACAAACAAGATTATGAAACTCTTAAGATATTTCATGATATCTCAAGCGCAAGCATCTCTCTTTCTCTCCTTGACAAGCAATCGACTTCATCTCAAGAGAGTTTAGAAATGTCATGTTCTAAATATGCTTCATTACCTAAGGAGTCTTCTACTATTGCTCTAAATGATGTTGCTAGTTCATTTAACCACATATCCTATGAAGCAACATTATTGAGTGAGAATGCCACGTTGAAGGCTCAACTCAATTAAGGGTTGCTCAAATACTACAAGTGCAGTAAGACCCTCAAGGAGATTTTGTGTCATTAAGTTAAGAATTTCAACCATGAGGGTTTGGACTTTATCTAAAGGTTCAATGACAACGGTAAAGCATGGAAGGCTCGGTAATCCCCTAAGCCCAAATTCATGCAAAAAAGGAGACTCAAGTGTAAGATTCCATCTTTTAGGGTCATTCAGCTAAAACGGGTCATCATAAACTTGTTGGTCATTCTAATGCCTCTTATGTGCTTAGGAAGGCAAGGATGGTAAGGTCCAAGTCAAACTTTGTTGGTGCTAAGATTGGTAATCGTGTTAAGAAGAGTTCTATTTGGGTGTCCAAGACTCTTGTGTCTAACTCTCAATGACCCAAGAAGGCATATGTAGCTAAACAAACCTAATTTGTTTTATAGGACTACACCTCTGGCAAAGTTGGGTGCTTGATATTGAATGCACCAATCACACGATCTGAGGAAAAGAAATATTCATATTATTTGATAGTAGAGGATCACCACATGAGAATATCAGTTTTCGTGACAATGCAAAACGAAAGGTAATGGGATTAGGTGAAATTATCATATCAAATGACCTATCCATTTCTAATTTTTTACTTGTGAAATATTTGAATTGTAACTTGCTTTCCATCTCACAACTTTGTGATCTTGATCTTGAGTGCAATTTCACCAAGCATGAAGTCTTTGTGACTAAGAGTGATGATCAATCATTGGTATTCAAAGGCTTTAGAAAAGGTAACTTGTATTCGGTAGACTTTTCCTCCAACAATTAATCCATGCAAACATGCTTGTTGGCAAAGTCTTGTTTAGGGTGGCTATGGCATAAGAGGTTGGCTCATGTGGTAACGAGGAACCTCGACAAGCTTCTCAAAGGTGATCACATACTTAGTGTGAAGAACGTGAATTTTGACAAAAATTACCTTTGTAGTGCTTGTCAAGCAAGGAAACAAGTAGAAGGACCACATCCCGTGAAGAATGTCATGACGACAAATAAGCCACTCGAGCTACTTCACATGGACTTGTTCGATCTCATCACCTATGTGAGAATAGAAGTTATCTCCTATGGGTTCATCATTGTTAATGACTTTTCTCGCTTTATTTGAGTGTCTTTCTTGCATGAAAAAGGAGAGAAACACAAGATCTTTAAGAAATTTGTGAGAAGGGCTCGAAATGAATTTAAGATGAAGATCAAGAATGTAAGGAGTGACAATGGAACGAAGTTTAAGAATACCAATATTGAAGAGTTCCTTGATGAAGAAGGTGTCAAGCACGAGTTCGCCTCCGCTACACAAAGCAACAAAATGGAGTGGTGAAGAAGGAGAACCGCACACTTAATGAGATGACAAAGACAATGCATGATGAACACAAGACTCCCTACTGTTTTTTGGGTGGAGGCCATCAAAACCGCATGCCACACCATCAACCGTTGTACCTTCGTCAGCTCTTGAAGAAGACAACATACGAGCTCATCATTAGTAACAAGCCAAATGTCTCCTACTTTCGTGTCTTGGTGAGCAAGTGTTATATCCTTAACAAAAAATAAAATTTTCTAAATTTGCTCCCAAATGTGATGATAGATTCTTTCTTGGTTGTACATCGAATACGCACCCATATCAAGTCTTTCAACAATACTTCACATATAATGAAGAAATGTGTGATATGTAATTTGATAAGGCTAATAGTTACCAAGTGGAAAGTGTTCTCATTGATGTAGGTGATGATAAGTTGGCAAATGCCATCAAGAACATATCACTAGGAGAGGCGATGCCAATGGAGGTCAAGGAAATCACATCTTCAATTGAAGTGGAGCCTCTCACATCGACACATGACAAGATCAAAAGTGTGGAGGCGACCCAAGTTCAAAATATCGGTGCTCAACTTAAAGTCCAATCTCAAGTTCCACCTCAAAACCAACCAGATCATCCAAGGACTCATAGGAGTTTGCAACGTAATCATCTGGTCGATCAAATTCTTTGCTACATGTGTAAATTCACTCAAACCCGTTCCTGGGTTGCTAATTTCCATGAATGTTACTCTTTTGTTTCCTCTTTGGTGCCAACCAAGGTAGATGAGGCTCTTGAGGATCTAGATTGGGGTGAATATCATGCATGAGAGCTCAACAACTTTGAGCGCAATCAAGTTTGGATGCTTGTGGAAAGACCAAGCCAAAATGTCATCGGCACCAAGTGGGTCTTCCACAACAAATAAGACGAAGAAAGACAAGTTGGTGGAACAAGGCTAGACTTATGACCCAACGTACACACAAGTGAAATGTTTGGATTTTGGGGAAACCTATGCCCTAGTTGCTAGACTAGAAGGCATTAGAATCTTACTTATATTTACTAATTATCATAATTTCATGCTTTATCAAATGGATGTTTGATCCCAGAACTTCCGACATTCCTTGAAAACTTGAGATTCTTATGTTTTCCTCTAACAAAATGTTTTTAAACTTAATCTTTTTCATCTGAGATCACATGTATACTCATCTACTACTCTTATTTACATATGTCACAGGATAAGATGAGTTCCCAGAGTCGTTAGAGCAACGACGACTCCGAGGCCAGCCTTCCTCTTTCACCTCAAATAAGTGATTCCTCCCCAGAAAGGGATAGATTCATAAAGGAGAGACCGAGGCCATTTCCACAGGCAGCTACTAGTCCACGAGTGGGAGAGACGAAATTTCCTCCAGAATCCATGGAGGTTCTACAACGGAAGGAAATTCCCTCTATGGGATAGAAAGCCACCAAGACCATCACTTGTCGTCCCCTTCCTACTGACGATGATGATGACAATGGTGATGACGAGGATGCGGAGCCTAAATCTCCTAAATCCAAAAAAGAAAGGTTGTTTCACAAAGCCAAAGCAGGGAAGAAGGAATCAGCAACAGTAGAGGCAACAAGGGCAGAGGCAGCTCGGGCAGAGGTTGCAAAGGCAGAGGCAGTAAAGGTAGCTAGGACAGAGGCCACAAGGGCAGGGGCTGGAGAGGCAGCCACAACTACAGCAGCAGTAGAACAAATGTCACCCCCTCCACCTCGTAGAACTACGAAGAGGAGAGCACAAAGGCAAGGTGGATCTCCCTCTCAACCTCAAGCCAAGAAAGTTGCTCCTACCAAGAAGCCTACCCCAAGTAGCAAAGGAAAGCTTCCTTTCTGGCCTTCATTTTAGCAAGTCTCGATAGTTCGAAAGTCAAAAATGACTATGGATCCTGAGGCAACAGAGGATGCCACTATGAGAGTTTCTCTTGCCCTTGTTTGTCACCTTCCCAAACAAGGCAAGACTCCTTGCATGGCCATTGACTATAAGACTTTTTCCAGTGAAAAGCTCCACAAAACCTGATGGAACGCCAATCTGTATGAGTATGAGATAGATGCTCCAGACTCCCACTTTTAGTTTACTGAATAGTAGCACTACTACGAGTCCATCATCCATTACAGAAAGGATATCGTCATTTATGAATGATATGTCAACTTCTAGTATCTTTGGCAGCATGCTTGTTTTTAGGCAAGTGATTGAAGCCTACGAAGCACACATGCTAGTTGATGTCATAGGGTTGCAGCAATATTGGAATGAGGAGCTGGTCAAGTAGTTATATGCTACATTCTTTGTTGAGAGAAAGTCCCCAACGAGGGTGATGCATTAGATGACCCACAACCGCCACTACAGCTGCACCTTCAATGAATTTGCTCAGGCACTTGGTCTGGAGGGAGATGAATCAGCAAAGCTTGTCATCCATGATTCAGATAGGCATCTCGGGATAAATAAGCTTGAACCTTTGTATGAGCCCGGGATAGCCTTCCATCTAGGGCAAATCACCAACTTGACCTTCTTTTCCAAAATGATGAACAAGATGTTCCGCCACACCATTGCTCCCAAGGTTGGCGATGTTAGCTTCATGAGGAGCTCGAGTGAGATCATGAGTGAATAGAAAATCAAAAATATATATAGCTGTTCTAGCATAAATACTTTGTTTAATTCTACCACTTCTACTAGGAGTAGCCTTTTTAGTGCTAGTTGAATATAAAGTAATGGCCTTTGTGCAACCTTGAGAAGATCTTGATGTAGTGGGATCGTTCAGATTTTTACAACCTCTATAGATGGTTTGAAATTGATTCTAAAATAACCTATTTCACCAAGTAGTGTTAATTTCTCCCTTTTTAGAATGGATCCAGTGGCTACATTTATGTTTATTTTGGTTGCTAGGGCCGTTGTACCTTTTGATTATGGTATGGTTTTGTTAGATCCGAACATAGGGCTACTTTATTTGTTTGCCATATCTTCACTAGGTGATTATGGAATAATTATAGCAGGTTGGTCCAGTAAGACGGGGGATGACCATTCAGTCGCCTATGGTATACAGACCAATTGGTCAAAAATGGGTTTGTGCCACAAGTATTGAACGATTTGCTTTACACAGGTGTGAGCTTACAGGGCTAGGGTCGCTTCACACCTTAGATTAAAAGGAAAGGTAGCTTGTCAAGATGGTCTCACTATTGTAAATTCTAGCTTTCTTTTACTTTTCTCACCAGCTCTTCTTCTTTATCAATGCTTCTAAGGACCTGACAGTTTGCCTACTTGATGAATGAAAGAACATGAGAAAGGGTTCTAAAAGAAAAGGCGATGAAAATCTACCACAATACAACCAAAGTTAGCGGTTGAGTTTGCCTAGCCTCGTCTACTAATTTTAGTAGGCGAGCGAGTTAGCGAAGAGGCTTAGGGATAAGAGAGTGTTAGTGCATACATAGCCTTCATTCTACCATGCTATACAAAGTCACTTAGCTCGACATTAATTTAGAGAGTGAAGAAGGAATATCATACATCAAAGAACTGATATTTGCTTACAAAGGTATAAACTTTCGCTCTCGGGGGCAAAGCTGCTTCTCACCAATGATACAGTACGTAGTTAAGATTCCATTTCAAAGGCTCTACTTTGTTTCGCAAGCCTTTGTCATCATCAGTCAACTAAGGTTGGCCCTCACCACCTATGAATCCGTAAGTCAAAGAGCATGCTGCAAAAAAAAGGATGGTCCCCTCTGCATTTCCCTCTTTCCGGAATGCAAAGAATTCAAGTACCTCCCTCCCATCATGGTGAACCTCTCCTTGTGATCAGGATGAGATAGATGCTTCCCAGCCAGGAGGCGGATCCAATCGAAGTTTCCTTAGGTAGCCACTACCTACACTTCTCCTTGAACTTCTTTGCTTGGTGGAAAAGCAAACAAAGGTATGCTCGCTTGCTATCTTGTTCTCTGTCGCGGACTGGGATCGCTTGTTAGCTAGGCCCTCTTGAAAAATGGCTGAAGAGGAAAGGTAGTCAAAGGAGAAGACTTCCTCGTATCCAACTACATATTTCAGTTCATGAGTATAACTAGCGCAGATCATATCGCTCTTTGCCATTTGCATCATACATTTAGACGTTGATCAATCAGATGGTGGACAAATCTTTCGCTGCGAGGTCAAGCATCTTGACTACAAGCCTAAAAAGGCGAAGACTGAATCCTCCTCTCAAGTGAAGAGAAAGAAGAAGGTTGCCGAGAACGTCGACACCTCTAAAAAATGGGGAATAGCTGAAGCCCAAGAAGGATTGACAAGGATTGAGCTGAAGATTTTGTAGATGCTTCACCAAGCTCAATCATATATGCCTACCCTTGCCTTCACTAGGCCAAAGGCTCTCTCACCTGCCTTTGGCGAGTAACCCAAACAAAGCCAACCTTTGTAGACTCAGCGGCAAAGGCTCTCTCACCTGCCTTTGGCGAGTAACCCAAATGAAGCCAAACTCTGTAAACTCAGTGGCAAAGGCTCTCTCACCTGCCTTTGGCGAGTAACCCAAATGAAGCTAGACTTGCAATGTCGACATAAACACATTCCCCACGGTAAGATGAACATCACGCACAATAGAGACACATATCGGCGGTTAGCTACAACCCTATGCACTTGCAGTCGACTAATCAGAACAAGGATTTCCTACAAGCTTGTCGGAGGAGAGCTGACGGCCGCTCTAAAGAGGCTTGACGATGAATACGTAGCACCATACCCCCAGATCTGGACAATCAAGCGAAGAAATCCCCAAACACGCACTCTGGTAGCAATAAACCGCTGGTGGCGGAAAGAAGAGGAAACGAGGCTGCAACACCTGTTGAGTGCGTCGGCACCGGAACCTCATGGAACAGCAAAGGGCTCACCAGCAGATCGGAGCCAACACCTTTATTGACATAGACATGAGCAAGGTGTGGAGTGTCGGCTAGCCGGAGAACCACAAGGACGAGCAAGAGAAGACAAGCAAACTTTAGCACACAAACATGGCATAAAGCACTTCGGTGAACAGCGTAACACCAAATGATGCAAAAGTTCATATAGAAAACATCTCAAAGAGATAAACTAATACACATAAATTAAGGGGGTTGCGCGGACCTCTCTCTCCCCTATCACTAGCTGCGAGGCCACCGGAGAGGAATAGGGAGGGATCAATGGAGGTAGAAGAAGAACTGTGAGAGAGAAGAAATGATAAGGATGAAGGTCAGCCCGGGCGTTCGGTTTTAACCGAAATTTCGGTTTCGGTTTTTCGGTTTTTGCGAAATTTGGTTTTATAGAAATGAGAACCGAAATGTTGTTCAGAATTGTGAAAACCGAAAATTCGGTTAACCGAAATTTCAGTTCGGTTTTCGGTTTAAACCGAAATTTTCAGAAGATTCAGAGTTTCAGACATTTCAGAAAATGCACATATATCAGACATATAAGATATAACAAGTGCACTAATAATTTCAGTAGCACATTAGCACATATATTAGCACATATAATTTCAGTCCAATGTCCATATTGCCAAGTGCCCAAGTTGCAGATTTATAGCACAAAAACAAAGCAAACAAGCAAAATAATTTGGGAAACACACTTGCAGGCTGCAACTTCAGACTTCAGACTTTCAGAGAACCCATTGCCGTGTTGGTGGCTTGGTGCAGTTCAGGTGCAGTCTAGTAGAGTAGTAGAGCTCTAGAGCAAATCCACTGGAACTAGCTGCAGAAGACAAATTCACTGGAAAAGAGAAAGAAAAATCAGGTCACTATGTGTAGAAAGAAAAAGTATCATAGGAGCATATATGATATACCATTGGAATAAGAGAAGTATATATGAATATATGAATATATGATATATCATTGGAATAAGAGAAGTATATTTTGATATATGAATATATGAATATATGATAGATGCAATTAAGTGACTACTGATTTCAAAAACCGAACAAATGGGAAGAGAACATTTGAAGCTGACACTTTCAAACATATTCCTTAGCACCTTTAGCAACAAGGTCCACTCCAATTCTCCAAATATATTCTTCAGCACCTTTAGCTGCTAGCATATATAACAAATTAACAAAGATATCAGTCCACTGTCCACATGCTCTCATACTCAACAAATTAATAAGGATATAGGAAATAAGGGACCGGAATGGACCTTGACATGGTAGCTTGGGAACTAGACATTGACTTGGAATAATAGACGCCTCCAAACTCTTGAATTAATTCTGAAATGGAGTAAAAAAAACATATAATTAAGGAACAAGGAACATGTCATTAAAGAAAAGTACTAACTATTAGCTACCTTCTTCCATCTTAGCTAGCTCTTCCGTGTCCTCTTCAATATTGATAGGAGTACCTCGCCACAACCAATCTTGTGTACAAACAAGAGCTTGGACCATGAATGGCGTAAGCGAGCTCCTAAAATCATCTAGCACACGTCCACCCGTGCTAAACGCCGACTTCGATGCAACCGTCGATATATGAATTGCTAACACATCACGAGCCATTCTCGCCAACATTGGGAATCTAGAAGAATTCACCTTCCACCATGCTAGAATATTAAAATTCTTGTTGTCATCTTCATTGTCTTCACTAAGGTATTTCTCAAGTTCAGTTTTGTCGGAGCTAATTGTTCCACAGGTCATCCTCATCTTCTTAGCAATGAGGGATTTCATCAAACGTCCTCCCCTTTCTTCAGCTTGTTGAGAATCATTGGTCTTCACAACTAATTCACTTGGAGCATAGATGACTCTATATTCTTCAAACAACTCACGGAAACAAGTATTAACGGCATCCCAAACTTTTTGCCCTTTGTCCTCACCAAACATTTCCCCAATGGCTAACTTTGTGTAATCAGAGAGCTTGTATCTTGGATCAAGAACTGCAGCAATAAAGATGAGCAAATTTAAGTTCTCCTTCTCCTTTACCTTTCCCTTCCCCTTCTCATTCTCGTTCTCATTCTCCTTCTCATGCCAAGTCCCCCAATACTTCTCATACTTGTCTTTCATTCTCTTGTCCATTGCTATGCGGATAGGATCATCACTATCACACCATTCTCGTAGCAAGATATGGACTTCTCCAATCTCATGGAAGAAATTGTTAGCTGTCACATGCAATGTAGAGGAAACATTGAGAGTGAGATCATAAAAATGACCAAGAAAATCAGCCATCTTCTTTGTATTCTCCCAATCCTCGGGGACTCCATGCCCTTTTTCACCACATAAATCAAGTGTGTAGTATGGGTCTTCTTCCTCATACCTTGCAAAGACCTTCTCATATTTTATTGCAGCTCTCAACATAAGATATGTTGAGTTCCATCTAGTGCAGATATCTAGGCTCAAAAATGCATTGCTATCCACCTTCTCTAACTCAGCCATCTTCTTAAATTTTACAAGCCTAGAAGTACCATTCTTGATAAACCTAACAGCACCACGAACACGCTTGACAAAAATGTCTACTTCTTTTAGCCCATCGGAGACAATCAAGTTAATAATGTGGGCAGCACATCTCATGTGAAGATACTTTCCTTTAGCAATGCAAGTATTTGAATTATTCATATGCTTCCTCAAGTAATTGATACCAGCATCATTAGAGCTAGCATTGTCAACGGTTATTGTCATAACTTTCTCTAAACCCCATTCCATCAAGCATCTTTGTAAGGTTTTCCCAATATCATCCCCTTTCTGGCCCTTTATCAAGAAAAAGCTAATGACCTTTTTGTGTAGCTTCCAATCATTATCAATAAAATGTGCCGTGACAGTCATGTAGCTATCTTGTTGTTGAGAAGTCCAACAATCAGTTGTGAGGCAAACTCTTTCACATGAATCTTTAAGAAATTTTTTAAGCTTTGCTCTCTCTTGAAAGTAAGTACGAACAATGTCCCTAGTCGTTGTTCTTCTAGATGGCACAGAGAAACGGGGGCAAGCTCTAGACATGAATTTTCTAAAACCACTCTTTTCAGAAAAAGCAAAAGGAAGCTCATCTTCTATAACTATTTCAGCAAAAGCATTCCTAAGGGCTTCAGGATCAAACTTCCAAGTAGTAATACTATCTCCCTGATTTACTTGCAAAGTACCTTGCTTTGAATCATTATTCTTGTGAGGATTACACTTGCATATTTTGAAATGGTTGCGTAAGGCAGACGTACCATTAACAGCTGATCCGGCCTTGATCTCACGGCTGCAATACTTGCACTTGCCCTTCTTTAGAATGCCACCAATCTTGACCTTCTCAAAGTGATCCCACACTTCAGATCTTGGTGCCATCTCTTTTCTTTTATTATCCTCCTCCTTCCCTGACTTCTATTTCTCCTCCTTTTCTACATCGAGCAGCTCAATAGCTTGAGTTGCGCTTGCACTGCCACTTCGGTTATCGTCAGGTTCTGACATCTACAAAAAAGGATTCAAGCAAGATCATCAATCCATTCATATAAAGATCACATATATAATTATATAAAGATCCACTAAGATCATTACATAAACAATGGTATTGCAAAAAATTCCACAATCTGAACAATGGTATTGCTAAAAGATACACAATCTAAACAATGGTATATATAACCGCACAATTCTTCATTGCAAAATTGCACATATGCTTCGAAAAATAACTTGACAAATATTACATATTGCAATCTGACATCAAGAATAGCAATAGCAATAGTAATCGGGCACATAGCAATTGATAGCAATAGCATAGCATCTAGCAATTTGAACATCTCATATCTCAAGAATCAGGACTCTGGACTCAGGACTCAGGAAAAGGTTGAAAAAGGATTCAACGAGAAACACTTACATTGCAGGATTGTTCCGTCGTCGCCATCGTCGCTGACTTGCTGCTGCTGTCGGCCTACCGGCTACCACTGCCTTGCCACCTTCGTGCTGTTGCTGCCGCTGCCTTGCCACCTGAGGCCTGACGGCTGACGCTGCCACTGCCGCCGCCGCCTGACGCTGCCGCTGCCGCACGCCCGCATGCTGCCACGCTGCCGCACGCCCGCACGGCGCACGCTGCCGCTGCCGCACGCCTGCCTGACGCTGCAGCTACCGGGTCGCTGCGCCGCCGCCTCGCGCCCTCGCCGCTTCGCCGGGTCGCCTAGGTGGAGCCATGGAGGCGGCCGCTAGGGCTAGGGTTGGGTGCGGCCGTGTGGGCGTGTGGGCGTGCGGCTGCCTGGGCGCGTGGTGTGGAGCCGTGGATGACCGGGTCCGGATGAGGGTGAGTTGAGGGATTATTTGGGGCTAAGTTCTAACGGGCTGGGCCGCTGCCCGCTGGGGCGACTGGGCTAAGTTCTATTCGGTTAAAACAGTTAACCGTCCCTTAGAACCGATTAAACTGAATTAATTTCGGTTTTCACAAAGTCCAAGCCGAATTAATTTCGGTTAACCTAAATTAGTGACAATTCGGTTTTTCGGTTTCGGTTTCGGTTATACGGTTTTTATGCCCGGGCTGAGATGAAGGGGGGTGTGTGTGTGTGTGTGTGGGGTCTTGATTCGTGTTTGATTTTGAAAGCCGTTTCCCGGGAGGCGTAAACGACACGGCCAGGACGAGAACCCCGTAGCCACCGTAACCTGGACACTGCCTCGGCGCTTCTCACCGCGGCAGCAAGTTGGGCCAGCTTCTGGGCCCCACGGTCCACAAGATCCCAATTCCCGATCCTCCACGAACCCATCCCATGCACCGGCCACACGTTCTCCTCCCAAGTCCCTGACCCTGTGCCTGCCTGCAGCACCCCTTCTCCACCCCGCCCCCCCATCCCCATACACCGCGTCCGCGCACACCGCCGCCACCTCGCCCACAACGACGCAGCTCTAAACATCTTTATTTACATAAATACTCGTAAAATAAAACATATTATCTCCCGCGGAGTACTTTATTATCTGCTCGCGTCGCCCTCGGGCGATAATAAAAGCGCAACGGCACCCAGCGATCTAGGCCTGCTCCATCTACCGGCCTCCTCGCTCGTGTCGCCCTCGCCTCGCCTTGCCAGCGTCTCCTCCACTTCCTCCTCCCGAGTCCAGACCGCCTAGCTAGATCTCGCCGGCTAGGAGGACGAGGAGATGGCGGACGCGAAGCAGCAGCAGGCGGTGGCGCCCGCCGGCGTCTGGAAGACGATCAAGCCCTTCGTCAACGGCGGCGCCTCCGGGATGCTCGCCACCTGCGTCATCCAGCCCATCGACATGGTCAAGGTATGGATGTATCACTGTCATTCGCTTGCTTTCCGGCTCACTCGCTGGGTGAGGAACTGTGGACTGAGACGGCGGCGGGATCAGATTCGGTCGCGGGGGTTGGGCTGGTGGAGTTTGGTGGCTCGCTCGGGGCTTAGATCTGTTGTAATGGCGGATGCGCGCGACGCCAAGTGATGGATCGGGTGGGTATCTGCGCGTGTCTGGGTTGGATCTGATGGAGCTTGCTGTACGGTGGTCTGAGAGTGGCTAGTCTTAGATCTGTGGGAGTTGGCGTCTGACCATCACATGAATGCGTGGAGTGGAACCGAAAGGTTCTTTTCGCCGCGCCAACCGTTAGGGTTATCTATGATGGAATTTGCTCGCTGTAGTCGCTTAGATCCGTGGAAATTGTACTAAATGTATGGTGTGCTATTCCGTTCTCTACCGGAAAGAGCTGTATGTTGATTGTTTCGTGGCCGTGTTAACTAAATTCTGAATGGAATTTAGGTAGTAGTAGATTGTTGATCCTTAGACGTTGTTCTGTTAGTATTTACTGTTGGAACGTTTCATCACTTGAGAAATTAGTCTATGCAAATATGCATCATATATTAATTGGGTGACTTACTGGAGAGTGGAGAAGATGCACTCCAATTGCGATATTTTTGATAGCCTGCTATGGCGTACGATCACCAAAAAAAGCATGTTATTAACTTCTGTCAAAATTTGGAAATTGCGTACTAGCTGTCACCATCGATGTCTTGATGGCATGGCTTGTGGGATGTGCACATTCTTGGCACTTCAGCTTCGTATCCAGCCTTAGATATAATTCTTTTTGTTATGGTTTCAGGTGAAGATCCAGTTGGGCGAGGGATCTGCAGGTCAGGTCACAAAGAAGATGCTTGCTAATGAGGGCATTGGTTCCTTTTACAAGGTTTGTTCTTGCATTTATTTTTATTCATATTTTCCAACATCCTAATGTATGTGGTTGACTGCTGGTCTCTGTACATTTACCATGTATAAGATCTGATCCCCTGTTTTATGGCTATTCTTCTGGTCATTGGACATCCTTTTTTCCACGTCCAATTCTTACATTTTTTTTTATCGATTGATGTTTGTATTGTTGATGCTGGGATCTTAGTTTGATCTGAAATGCCTCAAGTTTTTTTGGTAGCATTTCACCTAGCACAACACACTATTTTGTGCTTGTTGCACAGATCGTGCTTGGTTAATCTTCAAGTTGTACATTTTTTTAACAGGGTTTGTCAGCCGGTTTACTAAGGCAAGCGACATATACAACTGCCCGTCTTGGATCCTTCAGGTATGTATAGTGTCCTTATTTTAGGTACAGAAGTATTCTAAATAGTTGCTGCTTTTATATTATTGCACAATAATGTTTGAAACAAGATCTAGTTGTCTAATAGGATTTTCTTGCTGTTCTAAGGGAAGTGTGTATAACTGAATAATGAAACTTCCCAATTTCCAATTTGTATAGAGTTAGTTTCCTTCACCTAATTTACTAGACCGGTAACTCAAAATTTCAGTTAAATGCAGAAAAGTCTGCAGTTGCTTGTTGTCTTTGTCATGTTGATATTACATGGAAGCAAAAGCTTTAGGTCAAACAAACAGATAACCTTTCTTAACAAGGATAAATGGTCAGTTGCTTGGGTTGGCATGAGAACCAAACATGCCTGTAGACTATACCGCACGCTAGCTGTTGCTTATTAATATCTGACAGAAATATGCTTACAGGTACAACTTTGCTTGATGAGCTAAGGCTGAGCATACTTCCAAGTGACTTATCCATTTTATGATTACCATGAGATATCATGCTTCTCTCTTTCGTGACATAATTCTGAATTTGTTTTGGAAGATCGAATACAGTGCTACTGTAATGTTTTGTGGTAGTGGGACCCATATATCCGTTGTTTTTGGAGTTCTAGTGAGTAAACTGTCAATTATTATACTTGCTTGTTAACATTTTTGTGATTATTGTTTCCATTTTAATGTGTGAAGTAGGTCTACCATTGTGAATAAGTACATTGGTACATGATTTTTAGCTAATTTATCCTGATTCTGAGCTTGGTATTTGGTAATTTATTTTCTCAGGGTTCTGACAAACAAAGCAGTTGAAGCAAATGATGGGAAGCCATTGCCGCTAGTTCAGAAAGCTTTTATTGGTCTGACTGCTGGAGCGATTGGAGCATGTGTGGGCAGTCCTGCTGATTTGGCACTCATTAGGATGCAAGCTGATTCGACCCTGCCAGCAGCACAGCGACGTCACTACAAGAATGCTTTCCACGCACTGTACCGTATTATCGCTGATGAAGGTGTCCTTGCACTTTGGAAGGGTGCAGGCCCAACTGTGGTGAGAGCCATGTCACTGAACATGGGTATGCTTGCTTCCTATGATCAGAGTGTCGAGCTATTCAGAGACAAATTGGGCGCTGGAGAAATTCAGACTGTGGTTGGTAAGATTTCTAGTGTTTTGGATTTACCATTTTTTCTGGAAGAATCTACACTTCTCAACAACTGCAGCACTATACTTTCCACTCTGACTAAGACCGTTCGTTCACTTTTCACCCCTCAACTACCAGTTCCAGTGCAAATAATCCTCTAACCCCGTACCATCAAGATTTTTCACCGGTATTGATAGTTGTGTAAATGATATCACGGTTGAGGGTGGAAATTAGACTGCAACAATACTTGAGTGGGGTAACTGGACTTCATCTCTCGTTGTGTTAATTTAGTAGAAATTCTTCGTCCACCTCCTTAACATATGACACAACATTTTGCTTTACATGAATCAAGTTTTTTCTCCAGTTTGTATAAAGTAAAAGCTTTTGGTATTACAAATCATTTGTTAGTACTATGTGTGCTGCTGTTCCCTTATAAAGTCCTTGACTTGGTTTGCAGGAGCCAGTGCTGTTTCTGGATTCTTTGCGGCGGCATGCAGTTTGCCCTTTGATTATGTGAAGACACAAATTCAGAAGATGCAACCTGATGCCAGTGGGAAGTACCCATACACTGGGTCTTTGGACTGTGCCATGCAGACCTTCAAGAGTGGTGGCCCATTGAAGTTCTACACTGGCTTTCCTGTATATTGTGTCAGGATCGCTCCCCATGTCATGGTAACGCGAGAATAGTTAGCATTGCCCTGCAGGATATACGACTGAAAACTTTTGTTTATAATCCGTAGTAATGCAGCATACTGATCAAATGACGTTTTGTGTGCAGATGACGTGGATATTCTTGAATCAAATCCAGAAGTTTGAGGAGAAGATCGGCATATAAGATCTCTAATCAGAGACGGTTGATTGCACCATTCTATCATCGCTCGACTCATTTAATAACATTCCAGCTGCTTTGCACTCTGGTAGTTGGTTTTGGTAGACAGAGCTTTAAGCAATTTGCTGTGGTACTTTTGATGTTACAATAATCGCATTATTTGTTGTAATCGGGGCAATTTTTTGGGTGGACATACTTTTGTTGGCTGGGACACAGCCATGAGGGGATACTACCTGCTTGTGCCATTGAAGTGAATGGGACCAGATCTTATACAGATCTTAAATCTATTTCTCATGATATTATCTTACTCGTATGGCATGTGGCTCAACTTTATCTGAAGTTAACCTACAGGTTCGTTAGTAATTTGTCCTTCAACTTGAGAAGGATTAAGATTGTAGGTATGAAGTAAACATGAAGGATTTTGATGAGCATCATCTCTTAAGCTTGGGCATGGTAAGTATGCACAGGATAGATGCTCGGCACCCCCTCCTGATCTTCTTTTCTTTTGGGGTGTTTGGTTTGGATGATCTTATATTCCGATCGCAAGTTTGGCTGGTTTGATGGAATTACGAGTCAACTAAAGGAGTGCCAAGCATTCAGGTTTTGAATTTACAAATTCGCAAATTTGTATTATGAAATTTGAAATTATAAAGTTAAAATAGTGAAATTTAACAAATTTATAGCCAATATTTTAAAATTATCAGAATTAGAATTTTAGATTCAAAAGAGAATATTCGAAATTTAGAAATTTCGAAATCAAAATTGATAAGGCTATAATATTCAAAATCTAAATCTATATTCAAGTTAAGACTAAGGATTTTGGATTTAATTTTTTAAAACTTGGTGTCATTGATCTGCATAAGAGGTCCAGGGTTGAGTCTATGAACAAGTGACCTTGATATATTCATAACGATTTATACTGTAATACCCACTTTACGGTAAAAAGGTATTTGCCCTGCATTCATGCATACATGGCATTATCATCAACCACACCCTATTTAAACTTAGTTGTATATCAACCGTACTTTATAGAATATGTGAATATTTCATCCTCGGTAGGAATGATTGCAAACACCAATCAATGTAATTAAAACTATAGAATATGTGCATATCTCATCCTTGAAAACTCAATTTGTGGAAATTAACACCAATCAATTTATTTGAAGTGTCGAACCTCGATAAAAGCCCTAATAAGGGGGTGGGTCCAGTGGGTCCCACCAGTGAATCCCCCTTTCCAACTTTCCCAACATTCACCACCTAAAAGTATTCCAAAACCCCCATGAAATCATAACTTGAATTGGATTTCCGAGGACAAACCCTGAAAGTCCGAGAAACTAGGGTTTAGTAGATGGATAAGCTAGGTTGGTTGGAAATGCCTCAAATTTTGGAAATGGACATGAAATGGTGAATACTAGCCCCATACAAAGTTTGAGAATTTTTAAAGAACCCTACACCCTAGTCGCAGTTCAAATTGCCGATTAGGTCAAAACCCTAGAGTTGTACTGGACCCCTATTCAAATCAACTCCAATTGAGTTCAAACTTATACAGTAGCTCAAGAATAATATTATGAGGGCCTGGTAAAAATTTCAAGTTAATTGGAGAAGAAATTGTACATGAAATAACGAGAGGGGTGACCAGGGAATAAATAAAAAGAAAAAGAATTAGAAAAACCCTAACCCTAACCCGGCCGAGGCCTAACGGGCCGCCTCGGCCGGCCCAGCTACCCCCGCGCGCGCCCGCGCCCCTCCGCTCCCGCTGACAGCAGGGCCCCCGCTGTCAGCCTCCTCCCCTCTCGCAACCGTGCCCCGGGCCCACCTGCAGGACCCGTCGTCCACGTCCCCGACGCCGGCTGGCCGTCGTGGGCGGTGCTCTGATCCCGGCAGGCCTGTCCGAGCCGCTCGCCGCCGTATTTAATCCCCTCGTCCCGACAGCCCTCCTTCCTCCTCGCTCCTTTCTTCCCATCCCGAAAACCCTAGCGCCCAACTTCTTCTCTTCCCGAGCTCCGGCGCCCCTCCGACGAGGAATCCCCGTCGATCCGGTGAGCTAGGTCTAGGGATTTTCCTTCCCCGAGCACCAGCGTGTCTCCCCTCACTTTCCCCTCCATTTTCTTCCACAGATCCGCGCCTGGAAGCCCTCGGTCGTCGCTTTCGTCCCCAAATCCGGCGAGATCTCCGACGAGCTCTCCCCGGCATTCTGGTCTTCCTCCCTTCCCCTTTCCTTGCTCCAGAGAACCAGCTCCTCTCCCTTAACCTCCTCGCATCCTTTTCAGTGCAGATCTGAGCCCCGGAGCACCTCGACGCCGGCAACCCGAAGCCCGCCGTCGTCCCTCTCCGTCGCTAGCCACTTCCAGCCGTCCCCGAGAACATCTCTTGCGCGCATCGACTTCGCGGTGAGCTCCCGACCATGAAACCATTCTCCCCGAGTAGATCCGGGTACCAGAGCCGTCTCCGACGAGCTCTCCGGCGAGGCGCCGCCGCGCGAGCTCGCCTCCGGCCGGTCCCGAGTGGAAGAGGAGAGAGGAGGGGTGAGAGAGAAGCCGGGGCCCGACGCGTGTCGCGCTCGGGTTGGTCTCCGACCACCCGAGCCACTGACCGAAGGGCCCCACTGCCTGCTGACGTGGGTAAAGGGGTAGAATCCCCGGGTTCCTTCTCGGGTGCGCATAGGAATTAGGATTTGACCGGGGTAGCGCTCGGGTACGAGTAGCAATTAGGGTTAGGTTTAGTCAGGGCAGATTTTGAGCAGATTTTCAAACGTGCATAACTTTTAAACTACTTGGCCAAATTTGATAAAATTTATATATTTGGAAACCTCTTGAAAAACTCTACAAGATGGCTAAAACAAAAATTAAGTTTGGATACATGCACAGTATATTACCTGGGGTAGAAGATTAATTAGTGTCGAAGATCCGTAAACCCTAGTTTCATCATCATAACTCCGATCTCGACAAATTATACCTTTCTGGAATCCTTGTGAGAAATACTACGTTATGTAACCACTGGAATTCCAGCAAGAATACATGCATGATAGGTCTTAGGTATTAGCTCCTTTATTTGTCGAACCCCGTAAACCCTAACTCGACAAGTGCATAACTAATTGATCGTAACTTCGATTTAATTGATTTCAGTTGCGCTAGTCAATTAGTTCAGAATATTAATCAATTATTAACATGCATGTTCATTGCCACTTCACCATAAGCGATTACCTCTAAAACCCTAATTCGTAATCGCATGAATTTGAGCATGCATATAGCTTAGGACAACCCATCAACCCTAATGTCGATATATTGTTAAGCAATACCATCTTTACATTCATCTTCATGCATACATGTTGGATTCGTTGATTTCATGATCTCTTATATTCGACATCCAAATTGCTTGCACTAGACCACGAAGACGGAGACCTGCAGGCCCACGAGCAAACTCAGGAACAGGAGCAGTTCTTCGAAGGCAAGCAGAGCTTGTTGCACATTTATTAACTGTTCAGTACTTAGATTATTTCTTTATATGTTGATGACTAGTACTGATGATTATGCTTAAGTGTTATGTCAAACTAGCATGCTAGGGCGTATTGTGAGATATGTGTGGTTCTGGTCAAAGTCAATCTGACAAACTAAATGATTGAATCAATTGAAGTGAGATGTGAGAGACGAAGGGAAAGTGTCTCATGGATAAAGTTGGTACCATTCGGGTGTGCGGATGCGATCAGGTGAAGGGAGTGATTTTCGCGGTACCAACCGAAGTTGACTCCATGGTGATAACTACTCTTGATAACACGTGGACGTTAGCGACAGCGAGTGCTGGGGTGTACGGATGTAAGCCTGAGACTCTTGGAGCCTTGCAAACTCCAAGGGTTAATGCATTCTTTGCACTCAGAGTGATCGCGTGTCGGTAATGGTCAGAGAGATAAATTTGAGGTGTGGTCGTGATGGAACACTGCCAGTGTGGTGATATATGGGTGCCCTACCTAACAGGGTGTTTATATGGTTGCCCTACCTAAAAGGGTGTTTATATGGTTGCCCCACCTAACGGGGTGTTTGCTTAGCACATGTGGCTAGTTGTTACCATCACACCCCCCCCTAAGTGCTGATATGAAAGTTGGATTGTTAGTAGATGTCATGATGATGCTTGTGGTGTCAGTTAGTTTTATCGTATGCTTAGACCTTGCTTACTGGTATATGCATCATGTTTACTTAATGCTACACTAGTATGCTTAGGTCATCTAATCAAGCACGGATAAGTCTTGCGAGTACTTTGTACTCACCTAGGGCTCTCCTAGATCATTGCAGGTGAGCCAGCGGTCGAAGAGTTCTTCGATGACGTCTAGTGCGATGCTTGCTTTTGCGTACCTTGGTCGGTTATTGAAAATGGGAACCTTGGTGGATTTTGTCCAGCGAGCAATAGGTCGCTGTGGGACTCATTTAAACTCTTCCGCTGTTGTTTAACTTCTCCGTACTCGGATATGCTTTCGGATACGTCCGACTAATGTAATATTTAGTCCGATGTGGACAAATAGTATGTTATCGTATCGTAGTGTTTTGTTGTGATGCTCAAGTTGTTTATAACAGACTGCCCATATACATTGCGTGTATGATATGAAGTATATGGGTTAGTCGTGAAGGACTACGGCCGTTCCTTGTGTTACTTTGTTGAGCGAGATCTCGGTTGAGTGACCCGCTGGCTGAGATGCTGTGCCGGCCAGGCAGGGTGTGGGTGGTTTCTACCGGGCTTTCGAGCGACCCACTAGCTTCGAGCTAGGGTAGGGTGTGGGTAGAACTGCCGGGCTCCTCCGACTCTACTCTGCACGGTAGCGTTCGTGAACGACTCTAGACCTTCACACGACTCGTGGAATCGTATGTGGCTCTGGGAAGCCCAGTCGCTTCCGGCCGGCTCGACCCAAAGTGGGGTCGGGTGTCGGATCCCTCCACTGTGGTGCGTACGGCGCAGGTACCGTGCCACCCAGTCGACGGATGCCTTCGGTCCTTGGCGACTGTTCGTTCCTCTAGTCATATTCTATTCCGGGGCCGTGACAGCTTGGTATCAGAGCCGAACTGACCGTAGGAAGCCAATTGCAGGTGGTCGTTAGTTAGGGCTTCCGCTGCGCCACCTGGCCATTGCGCCACTTGGCCAGAAAATTATTTAAAAAGTTAAACCCTATGTTTAAAGTCAATAAGTAGCTTGCTTTTTATTCCGTATCCCCTCATTCTTAGTTCCAAGACTCTCTTCTATTGCATTTGTTTTCATTGTGTGGCTAACCCTGTCCTCTCTAACCCCAAAAATTTGTATAGGATGGTGTATAATGTGGTGACCGACCCGCAACAGCTTGGAGGATGGGCTGCTTTGTTGTGGAGGATGTTGGAATATCTTGGAGTGCCCCCGGAAGAACTCCCTGCCTTCCATGCCAAGACTTATAAGGTTCATGGAAAGACTCACTTTTGGATGGCATGGGTCGCAGTGAAGGTTTCGGACTTGGATCAGACCTTTATATCATCTAGACCCAGTGATGAAGATGCCCGATTGGAAGCCTCAAGAAAAGCAGTTCTCCACCTACGGCATCACTTCGACGAGATCTTTCTATTTTCTCCCTTCCGTCTCATTCCCCAGATTACTGACGGAGGTGCCAGCATCAGGGTACCAGTACCAAGCGACGACGAAGAAGATGATGAGACTGAGTTGGAGACGATCCAGCACATTGTTGATGCGGAAGTAATGCACCACCGGCTGTATCAGGATTATGGAAAGGCTACTCAAGAAGTGGAACGATTGACAAAAGTTAACCGCAAGCTTCGCATGGAGTTGCGCCGGAGATACCATGTGGCGAATGAGGATGAGTCTTGCGGCGAGAGCCCTTATGTCCCGGTGGAGGAGCCAACCCCGACTTCACCTTGTAAGACCAACCAACCTGAGAGTTCTGGAACGAAGCCGCGCAAAAGGATGACAGCCCGACAGTACCTTCGGCTTTTCACCCCAAGATCCTCAGAAGCAAATGCCTCGACGCCAGCCACCTCAGTTCCCACTGATGAAGCTGCACTGTCTGAAGAAGAAGAAGAAGACCCGGAAGAGCGTGTGTGGTACACCACGAGCAACCCACCGTCCGATGAGAAGTAAGATGAACGCTTGGAGAATAGCAATGGAGACTTACGAGACCTATTGGTGTAGTGAAGAATCATTAGGAAGTCCTTAGAAGTGCTGTTTGGAGTTAGCATTAGGCCAAAGGTCTCATTTTGTAATGTAAGCCGGATCAAACCCTAGGGTTAAAACATCTTTTGGAGGCATGTAATGGGGTATTAAGGGCTGCAAATTTTGGTATTTTGTAACGTTTAGTTCGCCATAAGGGTGAATCTAAACCGCAGCCCCCTCTATGGACTATGTTGAACGTATTAATGCAATCCAATTTGGTGGTCAAGCGTTCTTGTCATTGTTCTGTTCTTCATTTTCTTGTGAAAGTGTAGAGAGCAATGTAGCATGTTCATAAACACCCTGTTACATCATTGCGAACCATTTGCGTTCAGTCTCCCTGACCTTGACCTGTTCTTGCTCTTGTCCTTTGATTGCAACAGAATGGCGACCGGAACCCGTGGTGCTGCTAGGGGTCGTCGTGAGAACCCTGAGGAGGAACCAGTGCCACCTCCTCCCCAGCAACCCAACATTGCGGACTTGCTGATGACTCAGAACCGGATCCTCGAGCAACTTGCGCGCAATCAAGGCGCAGCTGGTGGCCAAGCTCATGGTGGTCTAGTTGACTTCCAGCGGACTCAACCTCCCACCTTCAGCCAAACGGATGATCCCCTAGAAGCTGATAGCTGGATCCAGCAGATTGAAAGTAAGCTCGAACTAGCGGAGTGTGCTGAAGCGAACAAGGTCAAATTCGCTTCTCACTACCTGGTAGGCGCTGCCGCAGAGTGGTGGCAGAACTTCAAGGCCATTCAAGCTGCAGGCCATGTGATCACTTGGACTGAGTTCAAGACCGGATTTCGCAATTTCCATATCCCCGATGGCATCATGGCTCTGAAAAGGGAGGAGTTCAGAGATCTGCGTCAAGGAAAGAAGCCTATCATGGAATTCCTCCGCGAATTCAATCATTTGTCGCGGTATGCCTCTGAGGAAGTTTCCACTGATAGAAATAAGGTTCGACACTTTATGGACAAGCTAAGTGATGAGCTGCGAGCAAGACTAGCTACAGTGGATGTACGCGACTTCCAGTATCTGGTGGATAAGGCCATCAATATTGAAGCTAGAGAGTTGATCCTGACCCAGAACCGTAAACGTGAACGGGAGATGCAAAGATCTGCTGCGAGCAGTTCACAAAAGCCGCGAATGTGGCAGCAGCAGTCACCCCGTCCTGCAACGCAGTATGCGCCAAGGCCACAGGGGTTTGTTCCGCGCCCTCAGCCGCAAACACACCAGCCTCACCCTCAGGGAGGACAGTCCCGACCATCAATTGACTACAGTCAGGTGCGGTGTTTCAATTGCGGAAAGATGGGACATTTCGCAAACCAGTGTCTCCGACCCCGTACTGGGCATACCTTTGCCCCCAAGGCGCAACCAGGACAGCAGGGCGGAAACCAGCAAGCTAGGGGTCCAATTCCCAATAGGCCTCAAGTTCCCGGCCGTGGCAGAGTCAACAATGTCACAGCGGAGGAAGCGCAGGAGGCGCCAGAAGTAGTAATGGGTACGCTCCCTGTCAATTCAATCCCTGCTGTTGTTCTCTTCGATTCAGGAGCATCGCATTCTTTCATATCCAGCAAATTTGCGCATGAGAACCATGTTCCCTCTTCAGCATTGCATCCACACCTTCTTATTGCAACGCCTGGATCGGAATTAAGGGCTGAGTCAGTCTGTGAGGGTGTTAAGATAGAAATCGGTGGGGAATCTTTTCTAGCCAACACAGTAGTCCTTGGATCAAAGGGGTTAGATGTTATACTGGGCATGAACTGGTTAGTCCAGCACAAAGCAAGAATAGATTGTGCTAACAGGTCCGTTTCACTTGTGGCCGAATCGGGTAGGGAAGTGAAATTTGTGTCATCAGCGCCCTCAGAGCATCTTTTCGCAGTAAGTGCCACCCTAGACCAGGGAATTGAGCTGGTTCCCGTGGTTCGCGATTACCCGGACGTCTTTCCCGAGGAATTGCCGGGTATGCCCCCTGATCGTGCTGTAGAGTTTGTCATTGACCTCCCACCAGGGACAGCTCCTATTTCAAAGCGACCCTATCGGATATCCCCAAAGGAGTTGTTGGAAATGAAGAAGCAACTCCAGGAACTGGAGAACAAGGGTTTCATTAGGCCCAGTTCCTCACCGTGGGGTTGCCCCGCCATGTTTGTGAAGAAGAAGGATGACAGTCTCAGGATGGTAGTTGACTATCGCCCACTGAATGAACTCACAGTAAAGAACAAGTATCCCCTTCCCCGGATTGACGATCTCTTTGATCAGTTGACTGGCGCCTGTGTCTTTTCCAAGATTGATCTTCGCTTAGGATATCACCAAATAAAGATAAGAACCGAAGACATCCCGAAGACGGCCTTTACCACCCGCTATGGGTCATATGAGTATACGGTGATGTCCTTTGGATTGACCAATGCCCCCTCCACGTTCATGCAACTCATGAACTCAGTATTCATGGAGTACCTCGACCAATTTGTTGTCGTCTTCATCGACGATATCCTCATTTATTCCAAATCTGAGTCAGAACATGAAGACCACTTGAGAATGGTATTGGAAAGGCTTCGTGAACATCGTCTCTATGCGAAGTTCTCAAAGTGTGAGTTTTGGAAACATCAAGTGGAATTTCTAGGCCATGTCCTTTCAGCGGATGGAGTCGCGGTAGACCCGAGCAAGGTGCAAGCCGTTCAAGAATGGAAGCAGCCTAAGTCGGTTACTCAAATTCGGAGTTTCCTGGGTTTGGCAGGATACTACCGTCGTTTCATCGAAGGTTTCTCCTCCATAGCGAAACCAATGACTGAACTGTTGAAGAAGGACCAGAAGTTCGTGTGGTCTGACAAGTGCGAAAACAGTTTCCAAGAGCTCAAGAAAAGGCTAACTTCAGCCCCAGTGCTTATCCTTCCGGATGTTAACAAGGATTTTGAAGTATATTGTGATGCCTCCCGGAATGGGTTAGGATGTGTACTCATGCAAGATGGCCGTGTCGTAGCTTATGCCTCCCGTCAGTTGAGACCTCATGAAGCCAACTATCCAACCCATGACTTGGAATTAGCAGCCGTGGTGCATGCTCTCAAGATATGGCGACATTACCTCATCGGTAATCGTTGCGAAATTTACTCGGATCACAAGAGCTTGAAATATCTTTTCACCCAGCCGGACTTGAACCTTCGTCAAAGGAGATGGTTGGAACTTATTAAGGACTATGACCTAGGTTTGAACTATACCCCCGGCAAAGCCAATGTCGTTGCTGATGCCCTTAGTCGGAAGGCTTACTGCAACAACGCTGTGATCAAGGAGCAGCAACCACCTCTTCACGAAGAGTTTCAACGACTGAACTTGGAGATGGTTGAACAGGGTACCCTCGCCACCTTGGAGATGAAGCCATCATTAGAAGTTCAAATCAAGGCTGCTCAAGCTCAGAATGTTGGAATGAAGAAAATCAAGGAGAAGATGAAGACTGGTACCGCAACTTGTTTCACAGAAGATAAGGATGGAGTATTATGGTTTGGAAAACGACTTGTGGTGCCCAAGGACAAGCAACTAAAGGACTTAATCCTCCATGAAGCCCACAACTCCCCATTGACCATCCATCCAGGCAGTACCAAGATGTACCAAGATCTCCGTCGTCAGTTCTGGTGGACCAAGATGAAGCGGGAGATTGCCCAATATGTTGCTGAATGTGACGTCTGTCGCCGTGTGAAGGCCGAGCATCAGAGACCCGCAGGCTTACTGCAACCACTCCCTATTCCCGAATGGAAATGGGAAGAGATCGGTATGGATTTTGTTGTAGGCTTGCCGAGATCCCCAAAGGGCAACGATGCAATATGGGTGATTGTAGACCGTCTATCCAAAGTCGCCCACTTTATCCCTGTGAAAACCACGCACAAAGTGAGCCAGCTAGCAAGGTTGTATATCTCTCGGATTGTTTGTCTCCATGGTGTTCCCAAGAGAATCATCTCAGATCGAGGCACTCAATTCACCAGCAGGTTTTGGAAATGCCTGCATGAGTCTATGGGAACTTCTCTTTCCTTTAGCACCGCCTTCCATCCGCAAACCAGCGGTCAGGTTGAGCGAACAAACCAAGTCCTTGAAGACATGTTAAGGTCCTGTGCCCTCACAGCTGGTTCCAATTGGGAAGAATACTTGCCGTATGCAGAGTTCGCCTACAATAACAGTTACCAAACCAGCCTCGGAATGGCCCCCTTTGAAGTACTTTACGGAAGAAAGTGCAGAACACCATTGAACTGGTCAGAGACAGGCGAGAGACAATTCTTTGGACCCAACCCAATCGAAGAAGCTGAAGAGCTAGTTCACCATGTCCGTCAACGTCTTCGCGAAGCTCAATCCAGGCAAAAGAGCTACGCCGATCCACGCCGTCGAGAGGTTACCTTCCAGGTTGGAGATAGCGTATATCTTAAGGTCACTCCATTCAAAGGAGTTCACCGTTTTGGAATGAAAGGAAAGCTGACCCCTCGTTATATCGGGCCATATCAAGTCTTAGCCAAACGAGGAACCGTTGCATATCAGTTGGAGTTGCCTCCCGAGCTGTCCCAAGTGCACGATGTCTTCCATGTGTCCCAGTTAAAGGCTTGCCATCGAGTTCCAGAGACGAAGATCAACCCCGAAATAGAAGTCCTACATGAAGACCTGTCGTATCGGGAACATCCAGTATGCATCCTCGACGAAGCTGAACGCAAGACTCGACGTCGTACCATCAAGTTCCTCAAGGTTCAGTGGAGCAACCACACCGAAGACGAAGCCACCTGGGAACGTGAAGAATGGCTCAAGACCGAGTTTCCAGCCTTGTTTGTCGACCGTTAGCGATCTCGGGTCGAGATCTTTTTAAGGGGGGTAGGTTTTGTAATACCCACTTTACGGTAAAAAGGTATTTGCCTGCATTCATGCATACATGGCATTATCATCAACCACACCCTATTTAAACTTAGTTGTATATCAACCGTACTTTATAGAATATGTTAATATTTCATCCTCGGTAGGAATGATTGCAAACACCAATCAATGTAATTAAAACTATAGAATATGTGCATATCTCATCCTTGAAAACTCAATTTGTGGAAATTAACACCAATCAATTTATTTGAAGTGTCGAACCTCGATAAAAGCCCTAATAAGGGGGTGGGTCCAGTGGGTCCCACCAGTGAATCCCCCTTTCCAACTTTCCCAACATTCACCACCTAAAAGTATTCCAAAACCCCCATGAAATCATAACTTGAATTGGATTTCCGAGGACAAACCCTGAAAGTCCGAGAAACTAGGGTTTAGTAGATGGATAAGCTAGGTTGGTTGGAAATGCCTCAAATTTTGGAAATGGACATGAAATGGTGAATACTAGCCCCATACAAAGTTTGAGAATTTTTAAAGAACCCTACACCCTAGTCGCAGTTCAAATTGCCGATTAGGTCAAAACCCTAGAGTTGTACTGGACCCCTATTCAAATCAACTCCAATTGAGTTCAAACTTATACAGTAGCTCAAGAATAATATTATGAGGGCCTGGTAAAAATTTCAAGTTAATTGGAGAAGAAATTGTACATGAAATAACGAGAGGGGTGACCAGGGAATAAATAAAAAGAAAAAGAATTAGAAAAACCCTAACCCTAACCCGGCCGAGGCCTAACGGGCCGCCTCGGCCGGCCCAGCTACCCCCGCGCGCGCCCGCGCCCCTCCGCTCCCGCTGACAGCAGGGCCCCCGCTGTCAGCCTCCTCCCCTCTCGCAACCGTGCCCCGGGCCCACCTGCAGGACCCGTCGTCCACGTCCCCGACGCCGGCTGGCCGTCGTGGGCGGTGCTCTGATCCCGGCAGGCCTGTCCGAGCCGCTCGCCGCCGTATTTAATCCCCTCGTCCCGACAGCCCTCCTTCCTCCTCGCTCCTTTCTTCCCATCCCGAAAACCCTAGCGCCCAACTTCTTCTCTTCCCGAGCTCCGGCGCCCCTCCGACGAGGAATCCCCGTCGATCCGGTGAGCTAGGTCTAGGGATTTTCCTTCCCCGAGCACCAGCGTGTCTCCCCTCACTTTCCCCTCCATTTTCTTCCACAGATCCGCGCCTGGAAGCCCTCGGTCGTCGCTTTCGTCCCCAAATCCGGCGAGATCTCCGACGAGCTCTCCCCGGCATTCTGGTCTTCCTCCCTTCCCCTTTCCTTGCTCCAGAGAACCAGCTCCTCTCCCTTAACCTCCTCGCATCCTTTTCAGTGCAGATCTGAGCCCCGGAGCACCTCGACGCCGGCAACCCGAAGCCCGCCGTCGTCCCTCTCCGTCGCTAGCCACTTCCAGCCGTCCCCGAGAACATCTCTTGCGCGCATCGACTTCGCGGTGAGCTCCCGACCATGAAACCATTCTCCCCGAGTAGATCCGGGTACCAGAGCCGTCTCCGACGAGCTCTCCGGCGAGGCGCCGCCGCGCGAGCTCGCCTCCGGCCGGTCCCGAGTGGAAGAGGAGAGAGGAGGGGTGAGAGAGAAGCCGGGGCCCGACGCGTGTCGCGCTCGGGTTGGTCTCCGACCACCCGAGCCACTGACCGAAGGGCCCCACTGCCTGCTGACGTGGGTAAAGGGGTAGAATCCCCGGGTTCCTTCTCGGGTGCGCATAGGAATTAGGATTTGACCGGGGTAGCGCTCGGGTACGAGTAGCAATTAGGGTTAGGTTTAGTCAGGGCAGATTTTGAGCAGATTTTCAAACGTGCATAACTTTTAAACTACTTGGCCAAATTTGATAAAATTTATATATTTGGAAACCTCTTGAAAAACTCTACAAGATGGCTAAAACAAAAATTAAGTTTGGATACATGCACAGTATATTACCTGGGGTAGAAGATTAATTAGTGTCGAAGATCCGTAAACCCTAGTTTCATCATCATAACTCCGATCTCGACAAATTATACCTTTCTGGAATCCTTGTGAGAAATACTACGTTATGTAACCACTGGAATTCCAGCAAGAATACATGCATGATAGGTCTTAGGTATTAGCTCCTTTATTTGTCGAACCCCGTAAACCCTAACTCGACAAGTGCATAACTAATTGATCGTAACTTCGATTTAATTGATTTCAGTTGCGCTAGTCAATTAGTTCAGAATATTAATCAATTATTAACATGCATGTTCATTGCCACTTCACCATAAGCGATTACCTCTAAAACCCTAATTCGTAATCGCATGAATTTGAGCATGCATATAGCTTAGGACAACCCATCAACCCTAATGTCGATATATTGTTAAGCAATACCATCTTTACATTCATCTTCATGCATACATGTTGGATTCGTTGATTTCATGATCTCTTATATTCGACATCCAAATTGCTTGCACTAGACCACGAAGACGGAGACCTGCAGGCCCACGAGCAAACTCAGGAACAGGAGCAGTTCTTCGAAGGCAAGCAGAGCTTGTTGCACATTTATTAACTGTTCAGTACTTAGATTATTTCTTTATATGTTGATGACTAGTACTGATGATTATGCTTAAGTGTTATGTCAAACTAGCATGCTAGGGCGTATTGTGAGATATGTGTGGTTCTGGTCAAAGTCAATCTGACAAACTAAATGATTGAATCAATTGAAGTGAGATGTGAGAGACGAAGGGAAAGTGTCTCATGGATAAAGTTGGTACCATTCGGGTGTGCGGATGCGATCAGGTGAAGGGAGTGATTTTCGCGGTACCAACCGAAGTTGACTCCATGGTGATAACTACTCTTGATAACACGTGGACGTTAGCGACAGCGAGTGCTGGGGTGTACGGATGTAAGCCTGAGACTCTTGGAGCCTTGCAAACTCCAAGGGTTAATGCATTCTTTGCACTCAGAGTGATCGCGTGTCGGTAATGGTCAGAGAGATAAATTTGAGGTGTGGTCGTGATGGAACACTGCCAGTGTGGTGATATATGGGTGCCCTACCTAACAGGGTGTTTATATGGTTGCCCTACCTAAAAGGGTGTTTATATGGTTGCCCCACCTAACGGGGTGTTTGCTTAGCACATGTGGCTAGTTGTTACCATCACACCCCCCCCTAAGTGCTGATATGAAAGTTGGATTGTTAGTAGATGTCATGATGATGCTTGTGGTGTCAGTTAGTTTTATCGTATGCTTAGACCTTGCTTACTGGTATATGCATCATGTTTACTTAATGCTACACTAGTATGCTTAGGTCATCTAATCAAGCACGGATAAGTCTTGCGAGTACTTTGTACTCACCTAGGGCTCTCCTAGATCATTGCAGGTGAGCCAGCGGTCGAAGAGTTCTTCGATGACGTCTAGTGCGATGCTTGCTTTTGCGTACCTTGGTCGGTTATTGAAAATGGGAACCTTGGTGGATTTTGTCCAGCGAGCAATAGGTCGCTGTGGGACTCATTTAAACTCTTCCGCTGTTGTTTAACTTCTCCGTACTCGGATATGCTTTCGGATACGTCCGACTAATGTAATATTTAGTCCGATGTGGACAAATAGTATGTTATCGTATCGTAGTGTTTTGTTGTGATGCTCAAGTTGTTTATAACAGACTGCCCATATACATTGCGTGTATGATATGAAGTATATGGGTTAGTCGTGAAGGACTACGGCCGTTCCTTGTGTTACTTTGTTGAGCGAGATCTCGGTTGAGTGACCCGCTGGCTGAGATGCTGTGCCGGCCAGGCAGGGTGTGGGTGGTTTCTACCGGGCTTTCGAGCGACCCACTAGCTTCGAGCTAGGGTAGGGTGTGGGTAGAACTGCCGGGCTCCTCCGACTCTACTCTGCACGGTAGCGTTCGTGAACGACTCTAGACCTTCACACGACTCGTGGAATCGTATGTGGCTCTGGGAAGCCCAGTCGCTTCCGGCCGGCTCGACCCAAAGTGGGGTCGGGTGTCGGATCCCTCCACTGTGGTGCGTACGGCGCAGGTACCGTGCCACCCAGTCGACGGATGCCTTCGGTCCTTGGCGACTGTTCGTTCCTCTAGTCATATTCTATTCCGGGGCCGTGACATATACGTAGACGGTTAGACTCGATCTAGCTCATAATCAAGGCCACCTTGTGTCCAACGCGCCGTCTAAGGGTGGGCTTGAGGTGACAGCTGGCAAGAATAAGGGGGTGTTTGGTTGGGTTTTTCAGTAGCTTTTTACTGGAAAAAGCTGCAGCCCAACCAAACGGCCAGCTTTTTAGTAGTTTTTGCCAATGGTAGCTATGGGCTTTGCAGTGTAAATTCAGCTGTTTGGAAAAGCTGTCTTCTGTTATCTTTTTGTAATATGTTGAAACTTCAATGCTCATTTTTTAAAATGCTGTAGATTGTTTGGATCAACCAAAAGCTATGTTCACTTTCTCACAACAACAACAGCTTTTCCAGACAGCCAGCTAACAACAGATTTGTCAACAGCCACAGCTCAACCAAACGGGTCCTAAAAACCTACTGAAGAAACACAACTGTATATTCCAGAAAATTTTGCAAAAAGATTTTAATTAGGCAGTAAAAAACACATACTCCTTATTTAAATTTTACTAAGCAATTTGGTAATTGTCAACATATTCTGCTTGGATTCTAGAGAACAGGCTAATGAAACCCAAGCTTTAAAGCCCACAACCCGCACCAACTCCTCCGCTATTTACCTTTTACCCGAGCTCCATCCTCGCTCCTCCCTAGGATTCCCAAACCCCGGTACCGGCCGGCGAGCTCCCCCATGGATGAAGGCATGCAACCAGCCAGAGACACGTCCTGCGCCAACTCTCCACCTCACCTCGTCGGCATGGTCACCGCAGGTATCCATTTCTCCGTGCCCAACCGTTGAGCCGCTTACTCTACCACGGGTCCGCCGTCTTCGGCGGCGGTGTTCTCGCTGCTGGTTTCCCGGTTCGTGAAATGGTGCGATAGCAGCAAAACTTCTATTCCGTAGTAGTTGTGTGGTTGTTGTACCTTTGACGTGCTCGCAGGCGTCGTCCCCGGAAGGGAATCGGAGAATCTGGTCTGGAATGTGCTGCCCTTTTAATTCCATTGGTGGCTCCTTGCTTTTTCTACATTCTTTTGTTGGCTAGGGAGCACCAGTTGCAAGGGAACAGACATATATATGTAGAAGTAGGTTACGTGGTTAATAATTGTTTTGGGGGGTGGGGGAACATGGCAGGTGCTCTGCCTTTCATGAAAGAAGAAAATAGACTCGTTTCTACGATTAACTAGGCTGCTTGAGTTGGGTGATTTCTTGATGCTAATTGAATCGATTGACACCGCTTGTGAAGATCGTGTGCACATGGTTTGACATCAAGTCTGTGATATGTGTTCCTACACTTGTCTCCAAGTATGTTAAAATTTTGCTATCCTTCGAAGTGTGTAGGTATGTAATTCTTGTATGGCTTTTGCATTGGGGTTGTTGAAGAACTGATGAGCAGTGTCTGCAATTGAGCACGATCATGCATAGCACGAAGCTTAATTTGATTCAGTTGACGGTATTTTTATGCTGATAAACAGCCACTTAGGTTCTAAGTTGTAACTGGTCTTTTCTCTTTTTTTAGGAATGCTGTTTGCCTGTTTTTTAGAAAACGATGTAGTTAATAAGAATAAGCCTGAAATGCTGTCTTTCTCATAATGATAACATCTAATTACATTATAAACAATTATATAATGGGGATCATATCTGTGCTTTGCTGTGTACTATAACAGTTTCATTATAGTGAGAACTGCTATTTTGTTACAGTGAGAAGTGCTATTTTGCACGCGGTCATCACTATGGACAACTGCCTCAAGCCCTCCAACAAGTTTTACAAGCTCAAGTGCACCACCTACATGTTGGATCTATGATAAGAGATAGAACTAAAGCCATCCAACGTGAGGTGAATCTTTTCCTTATTGAGTATCCATTGATTTGAGTTTGAATGATGTGCTACTTAATGCTTAGTCATGTGCACTCTTAGGTTGAAGATAAGGACTTGGAGAAGGCTGAAAGCAATAAGCTTAAAAGCTACAACCAATTCTTGGAGCTCTTGACCCTAATGTTGAATCTTTGAGATTCTTGCAGGGGCTGTCCAGTCACTGACCTCAAAGCCTCCGAGAATGTCAGAGCCTCTGGAACTCCCAAGGAACAATCTAGAAGTGAATCTCGGAACCATCGGGATCAAAGTCGGAGCATCCAAGACTCCACCAAATGTGCATTGAAAGCCAAGTTCAGAAACCAATCTCGAAACATCCGAGTTCTAGCTAGAGCATCTAGGAACCCATCCGACGTGCATAGAAGCCAAGTTCAGAAGCCAATTTTGGAACCACCGAGTTCCAACTCGGAAGTTCCGAGAACCTGCTGCCCGCGGGTCACTCAGGCCAATGGAGCTTATAAGTAGGTTTAGTTCAACTAAACCTAGGGTTAGGGGTTGGACTATAAATACCACTTCTCCTCCTCTTATTAGGACATAATTGATGTATTAGACTAAAAGTAGAGTTTTGCTTCTTGATCTATGGTTCATCTCTCTGAATTGGGGAATCCACTTTAAACTTTATTTTTCTTTTAGATTTGTAAGGACTTTATTTTTCTTTTAGATTTGTAAGAATCGGCGCGTGCCTTTAATGTGAATTTGTGGTATTCATTAAGAGAATTGTTGATTTAGTTCTACCTTATCCAAAGGCTATCACATTAGTGTGTATTGTTAAGGTTGGTTTTTATCTAGACTTCTCTAGTTATTGCGGGAACCCCTCTATATCAAAATATACTTATATTATTACCCTCAATTGGGGTTCCTTTTGCGGGGCCAACTTAGCACATAGGCTATTTTAGTAAACATGTCTCTTGGAAAACAAACGTGTTAATATATCACCCTTACGCTATTCTATGTTTCTAATGGATGATGTTTTTCCTGTGCATGCAACTATATTGTATATTGTATATGCTATTCTATGTTATTGTATTGACAAATCATTATATTGTCAAGCGTCATCTTATTGTTAGCAAAAGGAAAATGGTTCTATCATCTATGTCTAAAAATCACAATTAGTCTCCTACAAATAAGAAAATTAAGAATCATTGAGATTAATCTTGAAGCGAGCAAAACCCCTAAGCTTACTGAAAACAAGAAAAGAAAACCAATAAGCAATGGACAATAACAACATATCTGATGAGGTGGCAACTATACTACTTTTCGTCTACTCAATTCGAAGGACTGACTTGGAGGTGCCAACTCGGATACCGATGGGAGTTGATCCTCTGATGGTGAGGTCCAGCAAATGTCCTTCAGGGAAGGCCTTAGGTCCTTGTTGCAGAATGTCTGGTACTCTAAAGTGTCCCCTGGTGCCTTCTTCACCTCGACGACATAGCAGGATGGTGCAACCTCAAATATTTCCGCATCAATTGTGAGCTGCCCCTTTCTCCCTTACTTCGACCCTTGCAGCTTCACCATCCCATCTTGCTTCTTCAGATTGAAGTGCTCTATCTCAGCTATCTCCTCCAGCTTTGACACTATTGCTGATGCCGGCTTTTGTGTCATGAACAACTCATGCACCTTCTGCTTTTGCTCCATCTCGAACAGGCCTGAGAGATCAAATCCATGGAAGAGGGATGTGATGTCAAATGCATTCAAGCTTGCTGGCTTCATGGGGTTTGCTGATTGATTGTTTTGCCTTTTCACATTTATTATCATCATGGTTGGTGCTGAAAGCGACTTGCACATCTTTCAAGCTGTTTGAGCCGTGTGGCTGTGCCAGCATTACTGCTGGTTTGTACTCCTTGAACCATGGATACTCGACCAACTTCTCGATGATGATACGAGTCTCTGGGTTTGGATCAAGGAGTCTTGCCAGAAACCTGCGAACATCATTGCTGAACATTGAGGACTCTTGAATTCACCTCTGCCTATCTTCCTGTACATCTCCATTATGTTGGAATCATAGAATGGAAGGTAGCCTGCGAGCAGGACAAACAATATGACTCCACAAGACCATACATTGCCTTACCGCCATCATAGCCCTTGTTGTCGATGATCTCTGGGGCCACATATGAAGGCGTATCGCATGTGGTGCGCAGCAGCCCATCTGGACTCTGAGAATCCCTGAGGGCGCTAAGCCCAAAGTCCGAAACCTTGAGGTTGCCGGTGTCATCTATGAGGAGGTTCTCCAGCTTGAGGTCTCGGTGGCAGACACCAGGGCAGTGGCAAAAATCGATGGCCCCTATCAACTGCTGGAAGTACTTCCTTACCACCTCCTCCTTGAGCCGGCCTTTGGCAACCCTGTTGAAGAGCTCGCCGCCCCGGACGTGCTCCATGACAAAGTATATCCTGGTCCTGCTGGCCATGACCTCGTGCATCGGGACAACGTTGGGCTGGCGGACGAGCCGCATGATGGAGATCTCCCGCTTGATCTGGTCGATCATGCCGACACGCAACACCTTCTCCTTGTTAATGACCTTGATGGCGACACTGGTTGGACATGAGGCTCCTCGCATGATACACCTTTGCAAATGTTCCATGCCCCGGCGTGCGGCCAATCTCGTACCAGTTCATCAGGACGGTGCCCTTCTCCATCCCTTCTGGCATTTTGGCCTGACAACAGCAGGAAAGATGGTTGGTTTACAACATCGACCACATGCTGCAATGTGCTTCTATCTTTGTGTGGCTTCCTCTATGAGCCATGTTGATGGTTGGAGGACGAAGGAACGAGGGTGAGGAAGCATTTCTGAAGGAAGCCACGACCTGTCTAGTGCCACGACCCACATGCTACCGTTTCGAGTAATATACTAGTCTTTGACATATTGTAGACGAAATGCCTTCTCGTTCACAACATATCACACAGAGTAGCACGATAGAAGCATTGCAGCAGTCCATTTATTATAATACTTAATTTACAAACTCAAAAACAAGGTATAATTATATAAACTTCTTCCCAAAGTACGGGGAATTAAAAACCGTTCCAGTCGGTTACGACAAAAGACTCATCTACAACTCTCATTTCACCCGTTCTATACTTTTATGCTTCAGGCTTCTCGACGACGTAGTTGAAGTAGTAGTCGACTCCTTCCTCCTCCTTCGTCGGTGCCTGCTCCTCGGCTGTTCCGTCTTTGACCTCGACGTAGACGACGTCTTGATTAGTCGTCGGCTCGCAGTCTAATCGAAGGAATTAGAATAGAGGGATGAGTACAAAAGGTACTCAACAAGTCTAGGAATAACAAAGAAGTGTTTGATGTTGCTGAAAACAGTAATGCTCTCCAAAAGCAATGCAATTTTGTAGGTAAGAGAGTCAAGTTTTAGTTTAAGAGACTATGATCTCATGCCTTACAAGCTGCTAAGATCCCCAATGGATTCCTTTCCTGCCGCGTTTGCAGTTCTAACCAGGAACATGGAGTGACTCAACCACACTTCATTACACTCTACAGAAGTGCGCAACTGCACCCACAAATGACCAATAGTCGTGGTGTTCACGTCATCACATGCACAACCAGACCGTAAGATTACAGAACCGTTTCACCGCCCGCTCAGTCATACCCCGCGTCGTAGTCCCGCACAACAGGCGAGACACTACCGATCTCACGTTGATACTACAGATCCAACACATTTTGGTTAGTCAACGGCTAACACCACCTTCCCAACAATTGATACTTCAGATCCAACTATTGAGGTCTTCCTTTCCCAGGGGAGTATGACCTATGGCAAAGGTATTTTGACTCAGCCCCGCCCATATAAGGTATGTGGTATGCGCAATCACTACGGCGCTTAAGCACAATCGATCATTTATTGCTTTAACCTTATATGAACAAACCCGTGTGATGAAATCCACCTTCCAATGTGCCCCCGGCACCTTTCTAGGGTTTCACCACCCACCATGATCATGCCCAAAAACCGACGATCAAAGAGTAACAATTGATTCATCTTTAGAAAATAGGTTTTCCTTTTATGCATGTTATAGACAAGAAGGAAAGTTATGTCAAACGTTCTCAACGGATATGAACAAAGAACTGGACTTGCCTGGTATCGGATTGGAAATGGAGTTTGACAGATCTATCGGTTGAACTCCGGCTTTTGACAAAGAAAACTGATAATGTCTGATAAGGACTTATTCAAAAAATTCAACATGAATGCAAATGATATGACATTACGTGTATGAGAAATGCATCCTAAAGATGTCCGAAGAATTTTAAGCATATTTATTTTCCGGGTAGTTTCTAGAATTGTTTATAGGTTATTGAACGAATAACTAAGCTTTAGATATTTTTAGAACTTGTGTTAAGTATCACATAAGATACCAATTAGTCAACCATTAGTTTTTCTTTTTTACTTCCCCTTTAAAGATTAACATGATCACATAAGGTATGTATAGAAACTAACCTAAGGTTTTGAACAAAACATGTAATTTATATATCTTGACTTGCTTCTTTTCTTTCTAAGGAGAAAGGATAAAACATATGAAGTTAAGTTAGTGATTTAAAGATTTAAATAAATTAGTCCAAGTGTTTATTTTGATATCCCATTTTGAGGAAAAGAAAAAGATGAAAATGAGAATTAATAAATGTTTTACTGGGTTGGTCTGACAATTATTTGGCCTGGCTGGCCTTTTATTCTCACCCGGGCGGACCACTCGGCCCATTTGGCCCGCTCGGTAACCCCTAACCTAATCCTCTCTTCCTCACCCTCTCTCTCCCCACACACCCACTGCCTGCGCTCAATTTTCCGCCACCGTCGTGACCCGACTTCTTCTCTCCCGTCCACTCAGCTTCTCCTGAGCGCGCCACCGCCACTCATCAACGCCGCCTCCTTCTCCTCCTCCCTCCGGTCTCCCTCAACTACTCTCTCCTGCCGCGCCCGCTCGGCTCCTCCCCTTGCTCACGTGTGCCGCCGCCCATGGACCGCTCGGTCTACCCCGATCTGGACGCTGCCTTAGGGCTTGGGCGTCCCCACCTGTGCCTTCTATTGTGCCGCAACCTCGGGCGGGTGCCCCATCGCCCGCTCGGACCCTCCGAGCAATTGCCGCTTGTGTCGCTCCCCTCGGTGCCGCCGTGCCGTGGTGCCTGGGATGGTTGCGGCCTCGGCGTTGTAGCTCCCGGCGTCGCCGGTGCTCCACTGGGGCCTGCCTCCCGTTGGTGGCGCGTGCCACGGTGCCTTCCTCCGTAAGACTCCTTATCGCCTCTCTATTCCATCCTAATCTAGCTTGGCTAAGATGCTCCTTATGATTTGGTTCCGCTAAGCATCCCTTTACAGTTCAATTGTGGCATCCATGATTTTAAGCTCGGTAATAGCATGATGGTTATCCTGTTTTTCTTGGTACAAACTATATGGTGATTGCTTGCTACTAATTAGGTTCTATATGACTCTTCATTGGATGTTTGTTTGATCTAGGTATTCGTGTTTAGTCATTAAGCACTTAGAACTCAAACTAATGTTCATATATGTTAATGTTTAATGACCAACTGTTAGTAGAACTAACAGCAAGCTTATCGTTCGGCTAATTAGACATGTAGGTTTGAATGGGAACTCAGACTGATATACCAAGTGTATGAGCTACTCTGTTCGATTTCTAATTGAAGTTTTTAAATTACTAATCTGCTAGTTTTGTGTATATGTGTAACATCATAGTATATACTGAATATGAGTTGCTCAGGAAGTTAAAACTTGAACTCTTTTGTTAAAACTAGAGATACTAGTAAGCTTTCGCATCTGTTTATAAAGGATCAAGATGTTGGCCTAGAGGGGAGGGGTGAATAGGTGACTAAACAAATTTAGTACAATGTTAATCAAATCTTTCACTTTTGCGGAATTAAGCTTGATTGATTAGCAAAGATAGATATATTTAATATGAGTGATCAAATATACTAAGCAAGGTAAATATGAGCAATATAAAAGTACTTGCAAAGTAAGTGCGGAATTGAACGAGCAAGAGAGACAAAGATTTGTTGCCGAAGTTCGGATCCTTGGGGGAGTCATACGTCTCCGTTTGGGAAGCTTGACCACACGTGATCAAGAGCCGGCTCCCTCTCAAGCCTTTATCCCTCGAGGACGCTCTTGCGTCTCCTCAACTTCTTCTTGGTGATTATTTCCTCGCGGAGGCAAATCCCAGCCTTCACAAACTTCTTGAGGCTCACCACAAGGATGGGAGCTCTCAAGGACTCCTAACCATCTAGGAGACCCCAATCTTGAAGAGAAATGAGCTCGATGAACACTTGGAGATGAACTCAACGTGTCGCTTGGATTGCTTCTCAAATCACTCAAGTTTTTCTCTTCCTCTGAAAGTCTTTCTCTTGGTGCTTGGAGGAGTGCAGAAATGCTCTATAGAGTGCAGAAAATGAAGTGGGCAAAGAGTTCCCCTTGCTTTGGGCAAGAGGGCTTATATAGAGGCTCCCTAAAAAACTAGCCGTTTGAAGGAATTTGGCAAAATCCGGACTGTCCGGATTTTCAAATCCAACGGCTATTGGTCGAGGTGGTAGAAGCCCGGACTGTCTGGATTTTGTCCGGACCCTCCGGCCGCCCGGACTGTCCGGGCTGAGGTCCGGGCAGTCCAGTACTGATCCGGACCCTCGGCCGGACTGTTCGGGCGGAGGTCCAGGCAGTCCAGTACTGATCTGGACCCTCGGCCAGACTGTCTGGGCTGAGGCCTGGATTTCCTCTGGACTGGCCGGACCCCTAGCCGGACTGTCCGGGCTGAGGCCTGGATTTCCTCCGGATTGGCCGGACCCCCAGCCGGACTGCCCAGGCTGAGATCCGGATTTCGGCAGGGAGGTAGGGTTAGGGTTTTTCTGGGAGCTTTTTTGGTGACAACGGCTTTTGTTCGGCGAAGGTTCTCCTTGACCATGTTCATCAAGCCCCTCTTAATAGTACGATGTTCCTAGACTCAATGTGACTTTCGTCACTTAAATACTAAAAAACACATCTAGGAGATTTACCACCTTCTTCTTCTCCCTTTTTTTTGAGGGGTCGCCGATGCTCCTTTATTTCATCCTTTGAGGACTAATCCTGCTTATGTGCTTACAAGTGGTCATTAGTCCTCTAATCGTTTGTCATTAACCACCAAAACACATTTAGGGGCCTCGATGCACTTTCAATCTCTCCCTTTTTGGTGGTTGATGACAACACGATTAGCAACATAGATGGATATATATGAATAAAGTTTTTAAATGCTCGGATATGATTTTCTCCCCCTTTTTATATGCACATAGAGATATTCAAGGAAGTGTAAATGTGCATATATTGGGTGAATAACATGAGAGTGATTAGCTTTTGCAAGGAAATGGGATAAGACATTTATGATAACAATAAAAAGCCATCACATGAAGCATCACATTAAGCATATTTGAACTGCTGCATGCATGACTAGATATGAGGAAATAAATAGTTCAATCCACAATAGACCCACATAGTTGCATACGACGAGACTCACATGGTAGCACATGACTTTAAACACATAGAAGTTTTACAAAGCCACTCCAAGAAATCATGTGAAAGAACGAGGCTTCGTAAGCTTTAAACCCTTATTATACCCGGCATCTGAATAGAGCTACTTCTCCCCCTTTGGCATCAAGACACCTGAAAGGACCGAAGGAGCCTACTAGAGGGGGGGGGTGAATAGGAGGCTAACTAAATTTACTTCTTTTAGCTTAGGTTATCAAAATTAAAATCTTAGCAGATTGCAAGGTTAAGTTAGCTGTGTGACAGGTGAACAGCACAGGCAATATATGTTATGTAAATTAACACGTGGCTGTCACACAGGTATGTAACACAGGTGAGCTAATAACTTAAAACAGATAAGCAAGACAGATAGCTATGTAACAGGTAGCTGACACAGGTATGGATATGATATACAGTAAATGAGGCACTGCTACGCTAACACAGATGAAAAGTGATCTATCATAGATAAACAATGTATATCTAAGAACACACAAGCATGCAGATCTAATGAGTAACTAAAGGCAATATAAGAAGTACTCAGAGAGACAAGGTGTTTTTTACCCAAGTTCCCTACTCTTTTCAGAGAGGTACGTCTCCGTTGGAGAGGCTACTCCGAAGAGATCACCAACACTAAATCGTACTTGTTCTCCGAGTACCTGAGTAATCAGGCCTCTTGCTTTGCTTGTGGAAGTCCTTTAGCTTTGCAGCAGGTAGACTTCAGATCACCTTCACAGACTACTGGTTCAACCCACACAAGCTTGGGTGATACCAGCAACTCCTACGTGAAAGGGATCTCAGGAGTCGACTAGAGGGGGGGTGAATAGGTCGGCTCTAGATATTATGATGCCTAATGGGTTTTTCTTCTGGGGATAGGTCAATCCTAGAGAAAATATATGCAACTGATGCAGGTAACTGAGACTCAGCAAGATATATCAGATAAACACCAGACACTCAGATAGCAAACTTAGCTGATGTAGAACAAGTTATATTCAGAGCTAACTGAGTCTCAGGTGTGAGAGTCAGGTGAGTGCATCAGATGACGTGAACAGGAAAGGTACTAGTTTTAGCAAGAGCTAACTGAGTCTCAGGTGAGGAAACTCAGTTAGTGTGCAACAGATAAAGGTGCTCTAGTGATCTAAGCATGCATAGATAACAGAATAAATAAGAGCAGATCGCAAGACAGATAGTAAAGCACACAATGATTTGTTTTACCGAAGTTCCTACTTCTTGCGAAGCAGTACGTCTCCGTTGAGGAAGCTGTTCTCACAGCCGGCACCAAATCGTGCTCTTTCCTCGAGTACCTTTCTTGTGTGGAATCCTTTTGATCTTGCTGCTGCAAGACAGGCAGACCCGAATCGCCTTCACAGACTCTTGGTGGCAGCCACACAAGACTTGGCTTGCTCACCAACTCCAAGAGCACTCCCACTCTTGGAGGAACCAGTACCTCGAATGCTACACCTGAAGGACTAAGAAACTCTCTCTCTCACGATGCATGCACGCAGGCAACACTCACTTGGAGACCTAGAGCACTTTCTTTCTCAACAGGTTGCTTTCGGGTTTAGAGGCAAAGGTTAGGTAAAGGTTCGAGATTGAAAACCTCCCCAGGTTCCCTATTTATAGGTCCCTGGCAGCTAGCCGTTACCCTCATGCCACGTCAGATAAAGAGCCACCAGACCTAACCTGTCTGAGACTCAGCTAACATGCACCTCTGGTAACCTACTAGCCACGGCTGAGCTACCCACCTGAGTCTCAGATGCCAAACTCAGGTGGACTCGGTTGCCTCAGGCAGCACCTGAGCACAACTCTGGCCGGCTCACTACAAGCCTACAACTGACCAGAGAGCAATGGCCTCGCCACAGTCCCTGACCAGCTCGCTTAGACCCTTGGCACTGGTTCAAAGCTTCTTCACCGAAAATGACTGCCCTTGTAGACGCACAGCGAACCCTTGATCCAGATCCACCAGCTTCCTAGCTTCTCCAGGACTTATCAAACTTGCATTCACGGCCCTTGAACTCCATCAAGCACCATCACCTCGCTTGCCCTCGAGCACAGCCTCGGCTTCTTCGCAACTGTGCCTCAGGAGCCTAGCTCAGCTGGTCCTTCTGACCTTCCCAGTTCCTTGCTCTTTTTAGGGCTTATCATCAACAGTTTGTCTCACTTCAGCTTTCACCTGTCCATCTAATTCCTGTTCACACTCATTGCAAGTATTAGACACAGGTGAGGATTGCCAATAACCATCAAAACCAAACTCTGGGGCAAGATAGCCATCCTCCCAAGCTCCATGGGAGTGGATGCACTTTCAATCTCCCCCTTT